>JAWZYV010016151.1:0-41663 GCA_038373885.1 Cheiracanthium punctorium | reverse complement strand
ACCCCTTGTTGTTTAGCTATTTCCTTCGTTCCAAATAAACCAGGCGAAAAGGGAGACCACCATTTTCACCCACACACGAAACCAACTTGGGGAAAATATTCTTCCTCCCTTGTTGCAGTGCTTTCAAGTGAAATAGAAAATTTGTCATGCAGGGGCTTTCATAAGCTATTTATTTATTTTATTAGATAGGCAACATTTTCAGTGTTGTGTAATTTCAATTTTTGAAACTTAAGAAAAATTTATTTGGTGTGAACCATAATTAATATGCACAGTATGTATCGAAACATAATTTGTGTTTCAGAGCCGTACACCGGACATGGGCGGGAGAGCTGTAAGTGTTTTTAATGTGTCAAATTCCATGTAGAATTATTCATTTACGAAAAAGCTGCCTTTATTTTCTTCGTTTATAAGTAAAATAATTTAGGAATTAATTTACATTAGGTATAGTTATATATAATAAAATTTTTAAAAAAAGAATAAAAATGGAAACAATAAGAGACGCACACATATATACAGGCATTGTAAACAACAAACTATGGTTTACCGTAACCCTAGTGGGAGCGGATTTACAATTGAACGCACTAATTATTAAATATCTGAAATTCTTTTCAGGAATTTCAGCATTACGTGTCGCCTTCAACACCGTTAAGAATTATTTTTTGAATGATGAGTGACACATTTTCAACATACGAATCCAGAGAAGCTTCAACGAAGATATGTGTACAGATTTAGAAGTAAGCATTTTTTCCAGTTTTTCTTTTTTTAACTGTATCTAGTGAGTGCAAATTATGTGTGTGTGAAAAAGGATTGAAATGCCTCCATTAAGGTATTTTTAATGCCCAAATTTTCTCGTCTTACTATTTGTGTGAAAAATGATGTCGGAGACAAAAATTCTCAGAATGTATCTGCGCACTGCTCAAACTGCTTTATGCACAGTGACAGACGATGTATATCTTAAGAAAAATTCCAGACTTTTTTCTTTTTCGTCATGATCTCTGTACTTTCTTTCAATTCATGATCAGTTTTTTTTCATAATCCATCGGTGTGCCAAAGTGTATTAATTATACATTATGGTAAATGATAAATTTATTAGATTAACTTGAACACATTTTTTTTAAATTATATTTTTTTTTTTTTTTTTTTTTTTTGATTTGCAAGCAACTTAACAAAAAAAAAAAAATGGTATTAATGATAGAATAGTTAAGAACTTTGTAAAATAACATGCATAAGAAAAGTTACTTAACCAGTGCGATCCTTTTTGATGGTCCCTGCTAGCAATTTTGCTTGGGCCACAAGCATTGATAACTTGAGCAAAATTGCTAGTAGGGGTAACATGAAAGGTCTGCCCTTCTTTAGCAGCAAAAGAGCTCTACTAACCACGCGTGTAAAAGGAAAAGTATAGGAAGTAAGCAGAAGTAGCTGTGCTGATTTAGGCAGGAGACTCCTGATTTTTCATTGATCTCCTGCCAACCTGATTTAGGGTACATTTGTCCTGATTTTTGATAATTAGTTCATTTTCTCCTGATTTTTATCATTCATCACATGAAAAAGGCAATTTTTTGAATTTTAATCATTTTTGTTTTTAAGTTCTGTCTTGGAAGGGAACCCTTTTCAGATCTTTTCTCTTTTCTGTAAACTAGTTCCAGGAACCCACATATGTGACATAAATAAAATTTCGGCTTCACAGCTTCATGTTCCAAAACATTCAGATTTTTAGAATAAAATCTCCTGACTTTTGTCCTTGCCAGGTTGGCAACTCTGCTTATGTGTATTGGGTTGCAAGGCAGCATATGTGGAAAAGAATCTAGGCGGGCATAATTAAAAAAAAATTTCTGGAGCTTGATTTTGTTATGGTGTACGAACTTGCAGATCAGAGTTAGCTGGTGCTAAATCTCAAGGAATTGAAATGAACAACAAATATTGTTAGCTTTAATGTGTGTGGTATGGCATTTAGATCCTAGTTTGATAGTGACATATTACATTGAAATTTCTATCAGCCCGTCCGAAGTTTTTGTAGAATTTTTTTTTTTTTTTTTTCAGAAGTAAAAAAAAAACTGCATTCCAAAAAACACTCGCTGTACTGTAAGACAGTAGGTACAAGTACATATCACATACAAATCTTGTAGGTTTGAGAAAAGATGTCTCGGAAACGAGTGTTTTTACGTTACCTGTTGAATAGCATATTGGTGTCATAGTTACATGAAAATAGAAAATTCAAAGAGGAAATTGACAGTTACATTTAGTTGTGGGAAAGCCCAAAAAGCAAATAGATTGTCTTGTGGCAAATTTAGAATGCATGAAGAATATATCAGGATAAATGTTCTTTCATAGAGAATTTATTTCAGAGAAAGAAGAAACACTGAACTGAAATAATCCGATATTTCTAAATATTTTATTAAAGATTAAATTTTAAAGGTATGTTTTCATATCTTTACTTATACTTTGATATTACTTACACATAGTGCTGAAGAAGCTGGTGCATCAACATCACGTGAAAATACATAAACAGAAAGGTAAAATATTCATATTCTTCTTCAGTGTTCATTCGATGCAATCATTTTTTAAATAATTGAAAATGTTATAACTTGAGAGAAATCTTTTTTCTTTCCTTTTTTCCAGAAAATGACAACCGTTTACACGAAGAAAGCCCCTAGGGGATTAGAGATGGTTAAAACGAGAGATGTCTTCGAGCAACCTATCACATCTTCCGAAGAGGAATTTTCGGACGAGTAAGTGTCTTAATTTTTTTAAATTCCTACTAAGAGTTCACATATTTATATATCTTGTTCAAATTTTCACAATCATTAATAAAATATTTTTCATTCATCCACTCAAGTCCAAATACATTTTTTAAACTTTGTAGGGATGACACTCTTGATTGTAAGTTTTTTCAAATATTAATTCATTCAATCAATTTAATTCATTTTATATCCTGTTACGTGGGATTAAAAATGATCGAAAGCAATATACTAAACACAGGGTGGCCACGCGTCCTGGAAAACCTGGAATGTCCTTGAATTTACAAAAAAGTCCAAGGCCTGGAATATGCTTAAATTTTACCATCCAATTGCTGAATTTTTGTTGTGTTATCGGTTATTCCCGTCCTCTGTGATAATGAAACCATGTATTATGGAGGAAAAGAAAAATCACAATTGTTGAATAATTGCAGTTGAAGTTTTTATTATCCTGAAATTTGTTTGTAAATAGTTTTTTATATGTTGATTATATTTTATTACATTAAAATTAATGGAATAGATATTTCCATGCGAGTATTTAAAGGCATGTGTTTCCTTCCCCACCTCTCCTTCAAAATAACTTTTACAGGAATTCTTTTTTCAAGAAGAAAAAAGAATTAAAATAATGTACAAAAGAATTTAAGTCATGTCCATCTAAAATGCATGAGTTTTGTTCCTACTTATGAAAGCTGCTATTTTGGAATTTAAGAAATATCATTTTTACATAAACATGTAAGTTTTATATTTTACTATACTAGTATTTGTATAATTATAAACTAATTTGCAAATTCCCTTTCACTTATACTTTCCTCCTCATTTAAAATTTATATTAAATCAAATAATACATACAAAAATGTGTTAAGTAATATCTGGTATGAAAATATAGTATTTGCAAAAAAAAAAAAAAAAGCTTAAAACGGTACCTGCTCCAATTTACATTGTCTCTCAACAATTATGAAATAGTATTTAGTGTTTTTGAGGAATTTTCTATATATGTGTGTTCATAAAACCATGAGATTAAATTAGGTTATAAGAAAATAGAAATAATGACAAAAATATCTTAAATATGTATGCTCATTGTGCGTTTCAGGATATCCTTAAGTCCTTAAATGTCCTTGAATTTTTTCTCTGAGAAAGTGGCCACCCTGTAAACAAACTGGATTAACCGTATCGACCTTTGCTTCACAAACGGCCCTGCATTAAATAATAATTTAATTTAATAAAAAGTAACTAAAATAAAAATTTTCTTTGTTCACCTAAGTAGGAATTGACTTAAAAAAATTATATTAGCCGTTTTTTAATGGTATTTTGTAATTACTCTGTTAAATTTTGCTGTAAGAATGCATAAGAAATTCTGTAGATCCCACCAGAAATGCGCTCAGGGTTTGAACGACCCTGCATTCTGAAGCCATTCTACCCGCCCCGGATCGGACCAGTCGGGCTTTGTTAGTCACCTCAATCAGGGCAGGCCAGATAGGCAAACAAGTACCGTAATTTATGGAAGAAACGCCGCGGCGTTTATGAGTTTAAAAGTTAAAAAATAGTAAGTGCGGCGTTTACAATATTTTAAATTTTTTTTAGCCGATCTTCAACGAAAAATCGAAAAATTCGTTTTGTGATAATTTTCTCAAAAGATGGTGCCACCACCGACACGTACTCTTTAGCGTGCACAGATCACAGCGTAGCGAATCAGAATGCGAACCTATCCCCATAGGAAAGAGGTTTTGATCTTTGATCCAGTTTTGGAGAAAGTCAGAGCACCCTAAGATGGTTCCATGTCCCGTGCTCTGAAGTGGATGGCTTCATACATCCAACCGATGTCTCCACAATTAAGTAAAAAGAAAAAAAAATAGAAGTAAATCTTTTACTTCTACATTTTAGAACTATAATTAAATTTTAATGAAGTTTTCAATATATATTTTGAAGGGTTAAAGTTCTGTAAAATACCGCAAAAGTGCACTACCCTCTATTAAATGCACCCGTTTTTCACATGAACCTCTATTGTTCTTAAAATACTGAATTTCAGCCAAAATTAGTCAATGTTGCACACGGTGCGAGTTTAACCAAAAGCACTCAAAAAATGCTGAGTGCTTTTAAAATAAATTCCAATGTTATAAATATAAAAAATAATAAATAAATAGAATGATCAAGAGTTGTTACACAACATTCAGTTTATAGACCATGGGACGCTCGCCCAATAGACACATGGAATTTAAATTCCGTTTGCCATAACTTGGGACTGCACAAATTTGTTATTAAAACATTCTATTTAGTGTAGTTTATTATTAATTGCAATGTTCCCACACTTGCACATTGTTTTAAAATAAGTTAAATATACCTGGAACTATATTTCTGTCCTATTTGCAACTATTCTTAGAAATCACCACGAGATGGTGCATCGATAATCTCATTAATTTTTTTTAAATGCTGCTAACTAATAATATACTTCTTTTTATTTCATATTATGTCAAAAAAAGCATTATGCCAATAAATACAGTTCGTATTTTCCTTTTGGTTTTATTTCATCACCAATAAACGGCCATTGTAACCTTCCGCTATTTGTTTACATTTCGACCGGCGGTTGAGCTGAGCAGACGAACGTAAACAGACATCTTACGAAGTCCTACATTTTAATTTTGAAAATTTCCATTTTTTTTTTTTTTTTTTTTTTTTTTTTTTTTAAGAATATTGGTCTTGAAAAATACATATTAATATTTTTATATTTTCACTAGTATAAATTTTTTTAGGAAGTTGAAAAAATTAATAATATTTAATTTACTTACAAAAATATTACTAGATTTATTAAGGATTCATGTCTGAATCTAAGTGACAAATATTTTGATTAGTACTAGTTGCCCAACAGGGATTCTACGACATACCAAATATTTAATTAGTAATTTTTTTTAAATTTTACATGCACTTCTTAATTTTTCATATTTATTTGCATTAAAAAAATAAAAAGAAACTTTCTAAAGATTTTTAAACTATGAATTAAATTCAAACACCTAAAAATAAATTTTACACTCTAGGTAAAGTTTTTTTACAAATAATTGTTGCACATAATGTTTTAGTTACTTATAAAATTCATATGCTGTATTTATATATTTTTCTTTATTAAATCATATTCGTCCTGTCTTGTTGGAAGTACTCCACCACAAGTTCAGTATAGGCAGATGGTGTACATAAAAAAAAAAAAAAACTACTTATTTTTCCCCCCACAACTTTGCTTCTACAAAAATATATATAATGTACACTTTCAGCCAGCTATTTTCTTCATTAAAATTAATCTTCGTAGCATTTATTTTCCATAGAAAATGACAGAAGGTAAACACCTGACAGTGTTTCATTTTACCCCATATATCAGGATACAATGAAACAATAACACTCTAGGAATAAATAATATGGGACAGAAAGCAAATTTCAGCAAATGTGTTTTATTTACATTAATAACAGAGAAATCAATGACAGAGAAATATGAAATGTAAATTGGAAAAAGTAATTTAAATAAAAAATTACTACTACATAAGCAATATTAGCTACAAGTTGTTATAAATCAATAAAAATACTACACTAGGGGCATACCTAAAAGTGTAATAGTACTTTTTTTTGTCTATTTCTAATGGCACAGATAAAAAGACAAATACAGCAAAGAATATAAATGAAAAATTACAGAGAACAGCTGTATCAAATAGTCTATGCATCCAGAAGACCCCTAGCCTCCCATATAGGTCCACAAGAGAACGTTTGGATAAAGCTTGGCAGTGAGCGAGGTGGTAACCCGTCCAAGATCAGAGACTGCAGATAGCACTTTAAAAGGCATATTTTTTCAATTAAAATGCTATACTACAAACTCTCAATCGATACATATAGTTGATCGATATAAATAGTAGAGTAATATTAGTACACGAAAAATTATTACTTACATTAATTTATTCTGAACAATCGCTTAAATCATCAATATAATCTAAAACACATCTTTCATTGTTAGAGTTTTGACAGTTACTCTCATAAGAGCAAAAATCTGAACATGCTGAATTATTCAACTTGCAAGTACATTTCTTTGACATACATGCAGTTTTAAGGCATGCACATAAGATGTGTTTCAGTAAGAAATCTTCTGCTATAGGCAAGTTACCCCACTGAACAGAAATGCAGTCATTTATAATCCATCCATGTTCAGGTGGGCTTGGAGTATTAATACAATTTTCCAAACACCTACGATAAATATTACATTGATAATTACATCGTTTCAGCCCATTTTCCGAAGTTCTCATCGTCCTTAAACTTTTAAAGCGTTTAAATGCTCAGATATTTCTTTTTCTTTGCCATCAAGAAACAACCCCCACAGTCTTAATTTTTCAAAGCTTTCGTCCGATAAAAGAATTAGATCATCATTTATATCTTCGAAAAGATGAATGCAGCAAAATGGGGCGGCAGTAGCACCCGTTTTAACCAGCTTTTACACTTAAAAATAAGGACTATTATAGCGTAAGAACGATGGGTGTCAACAAACGAATGTACACAAACAAACGGCGGAGTGATACGCAGAAAGAAATGCAGTATAAATAAAATAAAGATGTGTAATTTTACTATATTTACATAGTATTAATTATTTTAATGACATGAAATGAATTAAAAACTAGCATTTTGAGTTTACAATGTTATTTATTTAATTTAGAAAAAAAAATTGCACACGCCATCTGGTGGCTATTCTATGTATGGCTGCAAACAAGACAAAAATATAGTTCGCGATAGAGTTATTTTATATAAAACGTGCACCTTTAAGCGTGGGAACATTAAGATTTAAGATAAAATTTAACATTTAGAATAGTTTAATCATGCGTTTGCGTGGTCCCAAAGCATGGTAAACGAACTTGAAGAATATTAATGTTCGTCCCATAGTCTATTAAAACAACAATTTGCTGAAGCAAGCTCATTACGTAATCAACAGCTGGCCATCCGCAGGGGGAGGGGAAATGTTTACTTTTAACTAGAGACTCTTCTCATGCATCGATTGCTGTTTTCATTTTAATGGCGCCTGGTAGTCTGTCCGAACTTTGTGCGGATGATGCAAGAAGGTTTTTAGAAGTTATTTTTTTATTTCTATAAATTCCCCTTTGTGAATATAAACATTGATATCTGATTATTTGAAAATAGAAATCGTGAGCTTCGTAAAATTAGTGGCAAATACTTTAAAACATTCTATGGGAAGGGGGAGAAAAAAGAGATTTTTTTACCGTTTTATCCAATTTCTCCCGAAAATATATCCGATCAACTTAATAGCTTTTTTAATAAATTAGGTCTTAATAAGTAATGCAACATATTTTTTATTTATTTATTTTTTGTTAATTAAGAAATTATTTTAGAAAACATTGAATTTTATCTGGCATTGACTTCTAACCACGATCACCCCCCCCACCCCCACACACACACACACACAACGATCGCAGGCTGCGGCGTTTTTGACGATTTTTCTAGATAACTAAGCTCATTTTCGTGGGTGCGGCAGTTTCTTCCATAAATTACGGTAATCATCGCAACGGGCACCGTTTTTTGTTTATGAAGGGGCACGATTTGCTATTTGGAGATGAAACATTATGGACCAATTCGTTTTTCAACATGTACACATGCATTGTTTTTTTTTTTGTTTTTTTAAATTGATATTGTACCTTTTTGAGAAAGAAAAATGGAGGAAAATGTTTTTTTGGTGCAAAATAAATCTGCTGTCTTTAAATGAAAACTTAAAGGAGAAATCAATACGCCTTTCATAACTTGTTATTCGAAAAGTTTTTATGTATTCACACTGTTTACAAAAGCGATTCATATGTTTTACCTTTTCGAGCTTAAAAAAAAAAAAGCCCCCTCCTCTGAAATGGGTAACGATCCGCCACAGCTCTATGTATATGTATTTTCCCGATTTGAACTGGCACTATTTTTTTCGGGCCCCACCACTGAAGCAGGTCACGAGCCGCCACTGGCTGTTATAGAAAGTGGACAGATTCTATTAACGGAAGGGAAGGATAGACTTGCAAAAACATTAAAACTATTAGAAGAAAATGAAAAAGCTCAAGAAGAAATTAATAAAAATAAAAAAAAGAATAAATAGAAAACTAGATAACTTATGATACTTAATTTGTAATCTCATTATTAATTTCTCATAATCTTAATTTTTAACTTCCCATAATTCTTAATTTCTCTCAACAGTCATTAAATATTTTTTGTTTACATTTGCTTTGTATATTGTGTTCAAGTATTATAGATGAATATGTAAATATTAGATGAGGTTAAATTACTGATACAAAAGCATATGCTATTAAAAGTACACACATTTAATTATTCTAACCATCAAATTTATTTTGTTTTCGATACTGCTTACCAATTACGTGTTGTTGTATAAGAGGTATAATATTTAGGTTTTCAAAAATCTCCATTTAGTACTACTTGTGATTTGTAATAGAACCAAAGAATGAGATAGAAGCTTTTGTTTTAAAATTTAGTTTTCATTTTATTTGTGCTCTCTTTTTCGAGAGGAAGATTCCCTAAATGATTCTGAAAAAGAAAAAAAAAAGGGACAGGGATTGGCAACCTGTGGCTCGCAAGCCGCATACAAATCATACTCATGGTTCTTGAGTAGGAAAAAAATGACTTAACCACAGAAAGGTTGCTGACTCCTGATATGTATTGTTTTTACCAAGTTGCTGATAGCATAGCCTGTATACACCCTTTTTTTTTCCAGGGCTTTCCTAAACTGCTTTCAAATAGTGTTTTGCTTTTAGCAAATGGTGTTTGCTCGCAAACTTTGCTTTTCTTGTATGCATTTATTGTGTTCCTAAATCTTCAATTTTATGCTCCAAAATCATGTTAATTCTGATCTCTAATCTTAGTTTTCCTCTCGGAAACTATTTTTTTGTGCTCCCGAGGTGCTCCCAAATGGAATTTTTCTGCTCCCAAATGGAATTTTTCTGTTCCCAAATGGAATTTTTCTGCTCCCGAGGTGCTCCCAAATGAAATTTTTTCTGCTCCCGGGGTGCTCCCAAATCGAGTGTTGGAGTTAACATCCCTGTATTTATGATAATTGTCCAAAAAGCTTGAAATGGTAATTTTGTGTGAATTAAAACGTGTATTGTTAGGCATTTGTGGCATCACACAATCATAATCTTTGAGCCATCCATGAGGTTGATGATTCCTGAAATATTTTTGAACCTCAACAACTTGGTTCAAAATACTAGTAGGCGAAATTTCTTTTGCCACTAGATTTAAAAAATGTGCAGAACATCCAAACATCAGTATATTAGGATGGTGTTCCTTAACAAGATCTCTCATTTTTTCCATTTTGTACTCATTATCCATACACACAGCAAAAATATCCTTCCCAAACTTTGATTTGCATTCTTTTATTGATTTTAATGCGATTTCTGCACAGTATTCAGCACTTCTTTTTAGACCCCGCATCTGTAATATTTAACAGGTATGTATCCTTACCTGTATGCAAGCTGGAACCGATGATCGGGTCTTATACTAGACCATCCATCTTGAATTAAAGTGATGGTAGCTCCAACCATTTCATTTTTTTTTTTTTTTTTTTTTTTTTTTTTTGCTCTATTTTTTCAGATGCTTCGTTTAATAGAGTCCCTCCTAATTGTTTTCGATTAGGCAAAGAGTACCCTGGTCTCAATGAAGCAATCATATCAATAAACTGGGGGCTTTCTACAACACTAAATGGAATATTTTCAGAGTAGAAAAATGCTGCAATTTTCTTGTCAATAATGCTTTGTTCTTCTTTAGTAGTTTTCACTACAAAATTTGACATGGAACCTTGAATACTTCATTCTTGTTTTTTCTGATCTGGATTCACACAACCATTAATATCAACAGAATCATTTTTAATGGCAGATCTATTTTGATCAGCAACAGAACTGTTATCTGTATTTTGTACTCCATTCTGCCTTTCTCTGGCGTTGCACCTTTTCAAGTGATTTCTCACTCTTTCAATTTTTCCTGATACCATCTGTTTGCAATACTTACACATTACTCTTGTGTCATTCTCCGCCATGATTTGACATTGTGAATGGAAAAAGTAATTACACAAACTTAAAAACACAAATTAATCAAAGCATAAAATGTATACTAAAAAAAGGGCAAGAATAACACCAGTTTTGACACTAAAACCATGCGCTACTATGAACATTCACTCAAGAGCAAGAAGTGGCTAAAGATAATTTTCATTGGTCAGCCTCAGTAATTGTCTGTGATTGGATGATTCAAGAAAATTTCAAAACAAAACAAACTGCAAAATGATGTTGCCAATAAATATAACCACATGAAAAAAATATTTTTATGGTAGTAATGATTGGCTAGAAGCAAAAAATATTTGTATATCAAACATCAAAGCAAAGTAATTTTATTAATAATGAAAAATGTAAACATAAACTCAAACCCAAAATAAAACATTTTTGAGTAGACTGATGCCATAGTTATTAGAAAAATTCATTATGGAATGGATTTGTCTATTTGAATGGCATTAAGTAAATGTATGACCAAAAATAAATAACATAAAAGAATAATTTTTAGATTTGCAGTTTTGTTTGCCACATATTTATTTGCATTACTGTTGTTAGTAATTTTTATATGAAAAAATTTAATAAATGCTCATGCATATGTAAACAGATACATGGTATAAATAGATACAAACATACAAAAAATAACAAAAACCCAGAAAAGCCCACAAAAACCCGGGTGGGTTGGGTTTTTTGTACAAAAACCCTGGTTTTTGCCAACCCTGACTTTGAATGTACTTACTCTTTAAACAAAATATAATTGATTGAATTTATTTTCGTACTACCGTATTTTACACTGCATTTCAGGAGAAACTCTGGAATTTCCGGAGATGTTGCCATCTCTGCTGATGTGCCGTTTTCAGTTTTAGGTCAGGAAGTTTATTGGATCACTTGATGTACATGAATTCAACAGTTTTTTGGCGGCCCTGGGCGATTACCCAGTTCGCCACCCCCTAAGCACGGCTCTGGTCCCACTGTAATTTCTACATCTAGCGTGCGGTAATTACGAACTCGAGCATATTGTGCATGATGCAGTAGGTAAAAGGCCATAACATGCTGAGAAAAAATAGTTTAGGTTAGATCACTAAATCAAGCAGCATTGGAAGCGGTCAGTACTTGAGAGGGTGAAGTGAATCAGAGGATTTTCTTTCGATTTGACTGTTTCTCTGCTGTAACAGAGACATAGGTGGATTGCGTTGACTCAGTAGCCTAATTTTGAATTTCTTGACGTTTTTCAAATGTAGGTATAGAAAACTAATATTTTTTCACATAAGTTTTAAATTTTGTTTCGTAATGTAAAACAATGCCAGAAGAAAATTTAAGAGTTTTGAAATTCCGAAAAGTTTTTTTTAAGAAAAATTAATTATGAAAGTTTTTTTTCCCTTCAATTTTCTATTGGCCAACTACCATTTTAAATATGGATTGAATAATTTTACTTAAAAATACACATAATCTCGTAGTAAGAATACATCCTTTAAAAATTGTTACTTCTACTTAATTCTATTTGATGGGGTTTTCATTTTGCGAAATTTAAGTAATATCAATTTTTTTTTCATTTGATAGCTGATGTTACCAAAACTGCCTTGTACAAATTTAATTGTGTGACAATTTTTGAAATAATGCAATTACAATTCCCTATACACTTTTTAAAAATTATATACATCTTAAATGTTTTTCAAGAATCTGCAATTATTTAAATATATCATGTTTATGATTCAAAATATAAAGAACTTTATTTATTATTTATTCTTTTAACGAACATTTTTAATTGATAGCGCTACTATTATTAAATATGTATGGTTACAGTATGGTGGCGTAGCCGCTCAGAGAGATTTCACTGTACATACATATTATAGCAAATTATTGAGGAAAAAGCTTAGTAAATCTGACATAACGTAAATACTAGAGGTATAAAAGACAATCTTATTTTACAGAGGCTCACAAGAAGCAGGAAAATCGGGAAAACTCTGGAAAAAACAAGAAAGATCGTAAATCCAGGAAAGAAATAATGTGTCAAAAGTAAGGAGGGAAAGAACATTTTTGTTCAAAATTTGAAAAATTTAAAAGAAACTGTTGTTAATCTATTTCTTTAAATATTGATGTTTTTTTATTATTAGTTTCTCACTGATAATATTTCGTAGCTTTTAAGTTAAACTTTTCGGTCTTTGGACCCAATTAAAATCCACTGATTGCAAGATTAATCATTAAATGCTCAGAACAGCTCTCTTTAATATATGTTAAGATTTCAACCATTGATTATAAAGAAAATTAGAAACTTGAGTTATTTGTCGAACTAATACGACGCATGAAGTGAGGTAGTCAGTTGCGCACCCAGCAGGATTTTCGTTTAGGGGGGGGGGGTTAAAAATACTGCTGAACTCGGTTATAGTGACCTATATTATACTTATAACTCTCTTATAACGTTAAAACATTAGCACTTGACCATACAACACAAACCCACTATCAACATAACTCGTTAGTCATAAATAATTAGTCAACTTTTCAGTGATGCTGTGTCCAAGTTTATTTCATACATGAACTGTAAGTATTTATTTAACCCCCCCCCCCTCCCCACTTTTAATCCATCCTCCTCCCCCACAAAAAAAATCGAAATAATTTGAAGACAATTTTTTAAATAAAATATTTTAATTCATCAGTGATAATTTTCAAAGCTTTTTGCAGCTAACTCTCCGGGTTTTTTTTTGGGGGGGGGACTCTAGCCCCCATAGCCCCCTCCTTGGGTGGTAGTTATTATTTCATTATTTCACCCTATGGAGGTAGTTATTATCTCATTGATACTCCTTAAGATAAGATTTCTATTTCGCTGTTTATCCATTTAATGGATATCCCAAATTCATATGCAACAGGACTGACACTTGGAATGGTACATCATATGTAATTGGGTTTGATTATTAAAGAAACTTCTTTTATATAGCATGATGCATCTTGTGCATGCGTGTTTTCAAAATTAATTAATAACTTTGTAAAATGACACTGAAATGTAACATAGTACAATAGATTCACACAAAATGTTTACCCTATGCAAAAAAAAAAATTGCACTCTTCACACAGGCTGGAAGGTTAGAACTAAAAATAAATAACTCAAGTTTCCTTCTAAATTCCGATCCAATAAAAATGCAAAATAAATAATAGTCTGAAAAGATTATTGAATTGCTGGTAAAAAATCTATTTTATGCACAGTTGATTCAAATTATTTATTTCACCTACAGAAACATTTTTAGCACTTGACTTGCCAACAAAGTTTAAATTTCCAATAGATTGCTAATTTAATTGATATTTAGATTACTATAAGTGTTTAGAGGTATTTTGCTATTTTTTATCCAATTATCACTAATTCTTAATTTACATTCAAACATTCTTATAACTAACTTTTTGTACATTTTTTTCACCTGTTTATTTTCTTTTTTATGACTTCATGGTATTTCCCCCCACTATTCTAGAACCGACGACAGTGCTGCAGAAGCTGGTGCATTACATCACGTGAAAATACAGAAACAAAGGTAAAATATTCATATTCTTCATTGTTCGACTAGCGACTTTAGGGAAAATCAATGAAATTATCGAAAATTCCGAAGCAATTACAAACGAATTGGTTAAAGCAAAAATCACTTTAAAAAGTGGTTATTTCAGAGAAAAGTACAAAACTTAAAGCAGATACAAATTGTATCCTTTTTCCAAAAAATGTAAGAACGCATACTATTTTCTCTTTAGATAAGTTTTAAATTTCATTTTAAATAAGGAATATGTGTCAGATTTCTTTATATTACGCATTATAGCAATTATCTTATAATAGTAAATAAAACCCTTCAGAGCGGCCACCCCTCTCTGAGCGGTCAAATATTCTCGGTACGGTGGGGTAGCCCCTCAGAGAGATTTCACTGTACATATTATACATATCTGCCAACTCTTCTGGCTTTGACAGAAGACTACTGTTTTTTTAAGCTATCTTCTGGTCTTCTGCCAGAAGATGAAATCTTCTGTCTTTTTTAAATTTTTAGTCGATATATTAAATTGTATTACAAACTGTGCGAAAAAATTGTAAATTAATAATTTTATTTCAAAATAATTTATTAAGGTAATCATTTCAACAGCTAACAGCACAATGCTGTAGTATGAGTGAGGTCAAAGCATTTGTAAGCAAATCTTTCATGGATAGTTGACACAACTTCATTTCGTTCTTCCCTCAGTGATTCATCATTAGAAAATTTGTTAGTATTGAAAACTAAAGCTTGAAAATCATTTTTCTGATGAACTATTAGTAAAAGCTAAAAAAGCTACTTTGAATGAGATAAAAAAAATCTTAATCTGTTTATTTTTCAACATACTTTGGTTAAAAATAGTCAAATTTACATTTATTTAATTGTTTTTTATTTTTGTGAATTTTTTGTGTGAAATTTTTTATTTTTCATTTTATATAAAAAAAATTCAAGTAAGCTCTTTTCTATTGCTATTTAATTTTATTTTTATTTCTCTACAATACTAATATAAAAAAAAGAAGAAATGGTGATATACACTGGGGGAAACAGTCTTCTGTTCTTAAAATATTAAAAAAAAAATTTTATCTTCTGATTTTTTTGTGAAATCTTCTGTTTTTTCAACCCAAGTCTTCCTGTTTTTGGCCAAAAGAGGTTGGCAGATATGATTATATCAAATTATTTAGGAAAAAAGCTTAGTCGTCATTTTGCTTTAACTATTTTTAATGAGAAATTACTTCACACACAGCGGCATCTGACATAACGTAAATACTAGAGGTATAAAAGACAATCTCTTTTTACAGAGGCTCACAAGAAGCAGGAAAATCGGGAAAACTCTGGAAAAAACAAGAAAGATCGTAAATGCAGGAAAGAAAAAATGTCTCAAAAGTAAGAGGGAAAGAACATTTTTGTTCAAAATTTGAAAAATTTACAAGAAACTGTTGTTAATCTATTTCTTTAAATATTGATGGTTTTGTTATTATTAGTTTCTCACTGTTAATATTTCGTAGCTTTTAAGTTAAACTTTTTGGTCTTTGGACACAATTAAAATCCACTGATTGCAAGATTAATCATTAAATGCTCAGAACAGCTCTCTTTAATATATGTTAAGATTTCAACCATTGATTAAAAAGAAAATTAGAAACTTGAGTTATTTGTCTATCTAATACGACGCATGAAGTGAGGTAGTCAGTGGCGCACCCAGCAGGATTTTCGTTTAGGGGGGGGCTGGGGTTAAAAATACTGCTGAACTCGGTTATCCCTTTGACGCAGATGGGACACCGGTGTCCCTTTTGCATATGTATTTTTTAACACTCTTATTACAAATATTATTATTATATGATATTTTTTTATTATGAAAGAGAGTCCAATAGTTATTATAAAAAAATCTGAAATTATTGGAGTAAAATTTTTACAAAAATAAAAGTGTTAAAAATAGTAGTTTAAAAAAATTTTATTGATCAATTTAAAAAAAATTTCTACAATTCAATTTGATAAGTAAAAAAAAATTAACAATGAATTATTACTTCTGTTACATCTCAGTAAATGCAGATAAGTTCAATTTGTAAATATGTTCATCCCTAAGTCAGCTGTTGGGTAAAATATCTCAAGGGACACATATGTCCCTTTCTGCGTCAAGCTCCCTCAACCCTCAACCCCGCACTGCTTGAACACCCATTATTTGAGCATGAGAGAATATTCCAAGAATGTCGTCTTATCTCTAGCCGGAAATTACAATAGTTATCTATTGCACACATGTACTACACAATAGATTAGTTGGAAATTTGAAGGATATTTAGTTTGAGATTTTCATTTGAGATGGTATGTGCTGTTTCTTAGGTCGGTAAAAATTCTGTTCGCAACAATTTTTTTGACTGTGAAATGGCATGTAATAGAAATCGTCGATCAAGGCATTTTGAATTAACACAAGAGCAATTAAATGCAATATTATTTGCTGAAAGCAGTGACAGTGAGTGCGAGGAATTAGACAAAGAAGATGTACAATTTTTAGAAGACGATATACAAGATCTAGATAATGGGAAGAATGAAAAATCTCTTGTAATTATTGATGGAGCAAAAGTGGAAAGAGAAACTGATAATGAAGAAATTGATATGATACCAGAAAATGAGAAATATGTAGAACTTTCCAAAAATAAGAAAAGGAAAGCAAACATCGAAAAAGTTAATAGTAAGAAAATGAAGAAAGAAAAAAGTAAGGTTGTTTGGTCAAATAAAATAGGTCCCAATGTTTTACCGCAAGCTGATATTGAAGTAGAATGGGGTAAAGTAAAATTACAATCGCTTTCCGATAACTCATCAGAAATGGATATATTTTCTCAAGTTTCTAACATAAAATATTTAGTTGAAGACATAATTGTTCCTCAGACAAATTTGTATGCTCAACAAAAAGGTGAATTGTTTGAACCATCATCACCGGAGATATATGCATATCTAGGAATGTTATATCATGGGATATCATATTCTTCCTACTTTCAGAGACTATTGGTCCACAGATGAATTTAAGTGTTCCTTTGATTGCAAGAACAATGACATACGAAAGGTTTGCTGCTATAAGAATATATTTACATTTCAATGATAATGAAAAAAATACTCCGGTAGATAACGCAAATCGTGATAGAGCTTTCAAAATTTGTCCAATAATTGAGCATTTCAATAAGGCTTTTCAGGATGCAGTTGAGCCGGAAGAGTGTATGTCTATTGATGAGCATATGATTAAATTCCGGGGACACAACATTATGCGTCAGTATGTAAAAAAATAAGCCAATTCGATGGGGATTCAAAATGTGGGCCCGATGCGGATCAAAGAACGGATATCTGTATGAATTCGATATGTACACTGGAAAGAAAAAGGAAACTGAATATGGGCTTGGTGCATCTGTTGTTCTTCAGTTATCTGAAAAGTTAGAAGGCACTTGTGCAAAACTGTATTTTGACAACTTTTTTACTAGTTCTGAATTGCTTATATTACTCAAAGCGAAAAAAATATTCGCTTGTGGTACCGTTCGATGTGATCGAAAAGACTTACCAGTGGATTTGAAAAAAGACAAACAAATGAAGAGAGGTGAAATCGATTGTAGACAGGCAGATGGAATATACGTCGTGAAATGGATGGATAATAGATCTGTCTTGCTCCTCACTACAATAAGTAGGCCAGATAACATAATCACAGTTGAGCGAAGAGAAAAGGGTACAGCAGAAAAGAAAAAGGTTTCTTGTCCAACAGTCATTCAAGAATATAACAATTTCATGGGTGGTGTTGACATCATGGATCAGAAGAAAGGTTCATATGGAATTGATAGAGGATCCAAAATTAAATATTATTTACGCCCATTTCACGACTTACTAGACATAGCAGTAAATAATGCTTACGTCGTCTTTCAAAAACTGAATCCGTCTTCAAAAGTGAAGAGTATCACCTTTAGGAGAAAAATTGCAGTTTCTCTTATAGGTGATTATTCCAGCAGGAAGCACCCTATACATTCATTTTTAAACAGGCATCGTGCAACACAAATTTGTGCAAAAGATGATAATCCAAAGAGACACTTACCAGACACATCAGAGACAAGGCAGAGATGCAAGAACTGTTCAGAAAAAAAACTGGAAAATCGAACGAACATAATTTGCACACATTGTAACATGCATTTATGTCTGACAAATAATCGTAATTGTTTCAAAGAATATCATGAAAAATAAACGGTATGTATTAAAATTATTTATGTCACTTATTTTGTCTTAAAAGTTAGAAAATATAACATTTCCTTAATTTTCCTCTTCTTTCTTGACGCAGATTTGGACACCCATGTCCCATGATGATTTTACCTTTAACGCAGAAAGGGACACCCGTGTCCCATGCTATATTTTAAAACTATAATTAATTAAAAATTTGAATGTAACATTTTTTACTTATTTAGACTTAAAATAACATAAAATAGTGAAA
The DNA here is from genome assembly GCA_038373885.1 of Cheiracanthium punctorium. Taxonomy (NCBI): domain Eukaryota; kingdom Metazoa; phylum Arthropoda; class Arachnida; order Araneae; family Cheiracanthiidae; genus Cheiracanthium; species Cheiracanthium punctorium. Next base: position 22,918 of record JAWZYV010016151.1, on the reverse strand, counting down.
GAAGTACAAAAATTATGTTTAATGGGAAATCTGCTTCAAAGGGTTATAGTGACCTATATTATACTTATAACTCTCTTATAACGTTAAAACATTAGCACAACTTTTCAGTGATGATGTGTCCAAGTTTAACTTTATTTCATACATGAACTGTAAGTATTTATTTAAACCCCCCCCCCTTCCCCACTTTTAATCAATCCCCCTCCCCCACAAAAAAATCGAAATAATTTGAAGACAATTTTTTAAATAAAATATTTTAATTCATCAGTGACAATTTTCAAAGCTTTTTGCAGCTAACTCTCCGGGTTTAGATTTCTGATAGTGATAGTAGATAGATAGATAGAAGATAATCTGATAGTGGTTTTTTAAACTAAGATTGCAAAACTTCTTTATAAAATGTTTACAGCTTAAATAATTACCTTTTATTGCTCCCTTCTAATGATTTTGATTTTGAAATCAGGGTGTTATTTGCTGGGCACTCTGCTATGTACATGCATTCCTCTGAGTGAATGCGAAACAAAACAAAACTTGAGACTAAAATCTTTATTTTTCTTTTCTTTTTTCCAGAAAATGACAACCGTTTACACGAAGAAAGCCCCTAGGGGATTCGAGATGGTTAAAACGAGAGATGTCTTCGAGCAACCTATCACATCTTCCGAAGAGGAATTTTCGGACGAGTAAGTGTCTTAATTTTTTTAAATTCCTACTATAAGTTCACATATTTATATATCTTGTTCAAATTTTCACAATCGTTAATAAAATATTTTTCATTCATCCACTCAAGTCCAAATACATTTTTTAAACTTTGTAGGGATGACACTCTTGATGGTAAGTTTTTTCAAATATTAATTCATTCATTCATTCAATCAATTTAATTCATTTTATATCCTGTTACGCGGGATCAAATATGAATGAAAACAATATACTAAACAAACAATCTGGATTAACTGTATCGAACTTTCCTTCACAAACGGCCCTGCGTTAATTAATAATTTAATTTAATAAAAAGTAACTAAAATATGACTTTAAAAAAATTATACTACCTGTTTTTTAATGGTATTTTGTAATTACTCTGTTAAATTTTGCTATAAGAATACATAGGAAATTCTGTAGTTCTCACCAGAAACACTCTCAGGGTTTGAACGGCCCTGGGCAAAACATATTGAGCAGCCTTGGACAAATAAAAATTTCAGATCTTTCAAATTTCTCTACTGACACAATTGTGGATCTTACCGGGTACTTTCGGGGATCACCCCCTCCCCCCCCCTAAATTTTGATTTTTCTAACAAAATGACGTTAATGATGCCTCTATGTGAGGAAATACTGCCTTTCTTTCTCGGCTATGCTACTGATGCAGATATGCCAAAATTGTAAAGATGACACCAGGAGAAATGTGATTAAATATCTGAATTTCGGACATCCTTCAGGAGTCGAATTACGTTACATATTTCAGGAGTCGTATTTTTTTTCAAAGCTATATTTTTGAATAGTTTTTACACATATTCATTGATTTTTCACCCTTATGCATTATACTCTCACTTTAATCAAATGTCACAACCCAAAAAAGAAATTGGATTTTATATTACAAATTTCAGGGATGCTACATTTGCGACGAACTGAGACAAAACAGCCGGCCTGTGCCATTTTGCGACATTCGGTACGATTTTGGCTGTATCTGCGCAATTCTGCGCCAAAACAGGGAACATGAGTAATTTTGAATCTGACTCACGGGAGCGCGCACTGCGCGACCACGTGCTGAGAGTTGTGCCGAACATTCAGGTCCTCAAAATAAACCTCCGACCGGTATTGGAGAAAGAAAAGCTCCGGAAAGAGGGGTGGGTGGGTTGACAGTTGAGTTTCCGGTCTGCTGGAAAGCTGCATATGTTCTCAAATTACCACAGATACATAACAAAAACACATATATTTTACAGCTGCGGAGCTAGTATATAAGAGGATGGGGAAGGGAAAAAAAATCCTGGCCAGCTGGCTCTGTTTATTTAAATCTTAGATTCCAAAGCGGAAAGGCTGATAACGGATTATTTAATTCTAGTGAGTCATGACCTACTTTTCGGCTCGACATTCCAATGATTCAATTATGCTATCGCATAAGCAGAAATGCAAGAGGTAGGAAGCACAGAACTACACTCATTTTCTTTTTTTTTTTAATCATTCTCTTGTATTATTTTTTATTTTTATTATTCTTCCAACAGATTCAAACACATAAATTAAAAACTTTGTTTAAAAAATACCTAAATAAAAATATATCTGTATGTACGTGCGTCCCCCCCGCCGTTTTGCCGGTCAACTTCGGATTGCTTTAAATTTTTAAGACCTTTTTTTTTTTTCCCTATTTCATTATGATGATCGGGGGAAAAAAAAGGGACTGGCAGCCATTCCGGCTTTTGGGTACTTCTGGATTTCGGAATTCCGGATAATCGGTCCTATGCTGTACTTATATACCTAATATGTAATTTTTATCATTAGTCCCCCCCCCCCCGGAGACCAAAAAAATTTCAGCTAACTTTTTTCTTGGCCAATCGCATCCCTGTTAAAAAAGCCCTCGAGTCCCCTAATTTATTTTTATTGCATTTCAAATCTTCTGGCATGCTAAATATTGTCATCCCTGGTTCAAGCCTAAGAATCGTCGTACTGTTTGGTCTTTTTTCTTGAAAGTGACCCAAGAAAAACGGAACAAAGCTGACGGAAGAGCAGAAAGAGCGAAAAAAACTGCGACTCGCGAGCCATTTTTACGAAGGATTCGAACTTTCTTTTAATTATCAAATTGATGGGGGAAACATTATTTTAGTGATAAACTGAGATAAAATAAATAAAATTGGGATCTGGAGTTTTGGTAGGTTTTCTCCAAATGTAACGTGAATACGCGTTAGAACCCCTTAGAAAGTCCTCCTACCAAGGCACTCTCCATGCTAGGCAGATACCCGACGTACAGGTTTGCCTTAACACACATAAACAAACAAACAAATAAAATTGGTTGAGAGACAAACTTGAAAAAACCAATTTTAGTTGAGACATACCGAGAAAAAAAGGAATTTTGATTGCGACAAACTGAGACAAAAAGGGATTTTGATTGAGACAAAAAGGGATTTTGACTGAGACGATGCTGAGACAAACTGAGGTTTTGACTGTAGCATCCCTGAAATTTTAGAACCAAATAGACATATACAAAAGAGGAAGGAAATACACCAAATAATTTTAACAAATTTGTTTAGATAGCTCCCCACTTTCTCTCAGGATAGGGAATAAATAATCACATAGAATTCCAGAATGCTTACTCTAAAACAAGAATGAGAACAGACAATGAGATTATGGAGTTAAAACATCATTATCTAGACTTATAGTTGAGTGCTATATTTCATTGTTATTGCCCTAGTAGCGCAAATAGTCCGAAAGACTTAAAACAGGTTTTTTAACATCAAAAATGTGTTTCCAACGTAATTTGAACGTTCTTTGAACTAGTTGTGCTGCAAAATTTCTTTTTCACTTCCCAGCCATGTAATATCCTAATGAACTCTTATTTCACTTTCGTCGAATCCCTTCATAAATATTTAATTACTCGTAAAAAGTGACACCCTGAAAAGAAGAGTGAAAATGAACGTCACCCATGTGTTGTTGATTACATCAAACACTGCTGCCACCTGAGCGAGTCAAACTTAATGTTCTGAACTAGTGGACCTTGCGTACTGTGACTCGCGATTTAATATCGTTTGCAAAATGGTAACCACATTAGCTTAACCGAAGCGTAAGCCACTAAGTTTCAAAGTTATGAATGTTTAGTTCATGTTTGTAGGAGCTCTGAGTAATAGAATAAGAAAACTCGAATAGTCTAGTGAAGCTGACAATTTTTTTTTACATTTTAAAGTTTTGGAAATGGAATAAAACTTTTACTATTCAATGAGCTTTGGAGATTTCTAAATGTTGATAGACTATCATTGGTCTTGTGGAAATAAGTTAGTGGTGACTCGCGAAGTCCATTCCGACGGTTTCTCCCCCTGACACAAAGAATATAAACATTTTTACAAATGAATTTTTGTGCCTTTCAGGTGCTAATTGCATCCCTGACGAGGAATTTTCCTATGCTTGTAATGGCGAGCAAGTTAAACTTTGAACACAAGTGACTTTAGGGAAAATCGAAGAAATTATTGAAAATTCCGAAGCGATTACAAACGAATTGGTTAAAGCAAAAAACAAACTTTAAAAAGTGGTTATTTCAGAGAAAAGTACAAAACTTAAAGCAGATACAAATATTCTGGGTACGGTGGGGTAGTGCCTCAGAGAGATTTCACTGTACATATATATTATATCAAATTATTGAGGAAAAAAGCTTAGTCATTTTGCTTTAAATATTTTTAACGAGAAATTACTTCACACACAGTGGCATCTGACATACGTAAATCTGACATAGCATAAATACTAGAGGTATAAAAGACAATCTTATTTTACAGAGGCTCACAAGAAGCAGGAAAATCGGGAAAACTCTGGAAAATGCAGGAAAGAAAAAATGTCTCAAAAGTAATCTAAAAGTGTGTAGTTTTTAAGTGTTTAGAGGTATTTTGCTATTTTTTATCCAATTATCACAAATTCTTAATTTAATTACAAACATTCTTATAACTAACTTTTTGTACATTTTTTTTCACCTGTTTATTTTCTTTTTTATGCCTTAATGGTATTTCCCCCCCACTATTCTAGAACCGACGACAGTGCTGAAGAAGCTGGTGCATCAACATCACGTGAAAATACAGAAACAGAAAGGTAAAATATTCATATTCTTCTTCATTGTTCATTCGCTACAATCACTTTTAAATAAATGAAAATGTTATTAAAACTTCACGGTTTATACTCGTATGTAGATTTAGAAAACGAGGCAACGAAAATGTACTCGGGTTTCGTCTATCTGTGCAATAAGTTTGTTTTTTACCATCGTACTTTACTTTTCCTACCCTTTTTCTTTGGTCTTTTTGAACTCTTTCTGTTACATTTCCTGTCACTTTGTCCTCTTCACTTTTCTCTTTTCAGAATGGCAACATTCCACATATCTTCAGTCTTTCTTCAGTTTCTTTTTCCTGGACTTCTTTGCCTGTAATCACGTGGACGTGGTTCATTCTTACTTCCCGAAGAAAACATTTTCCATCACTTGAAACGTTTGTTGAGTAAATCTTTCTCAACAAAGTCTTGTCTTTTGGGTGTCTGCTTTTTAGAATTTAAATTTTCCCTTTCGTACAAAACTCCTGTCATCGTGTTTTTCTTCCTGTATTGAGGAGAGCATCCGGCGTTTTCACCATTTAACCAGTGAAATAAATTAGATACAGTTTTAGACATTTTAGGTTTTAACAACATGTCGTGAGTCATTCACTAAATTGCGGCATTTGAAGGTACTCGGTATGTAATGCTCCAACTTCACTTGTTTGCCGCCTTGTCTAATAAGAAATGGCTGGTAGAAATGGTTCAGCAATTGACAGAGTGTATATTACGGATGATTTGTGAGATTCTGAAATAGATTTTAGTTTTGATTGTGATAGTGATTTAGAATTTTTGAACTGCTCCTCAGACGGTGATGAATCGGACCATGATTCAATAAACCTGCAAAGCGTAAGGCGATGGTGCATTTTCTTGTATTATGTAATAAATGGAAATTAACTGTAATTCAATTAAAATTTATTTTAAAAAATTTTATTTAATAACATCTGAAATTGGTTTTTCTAAAGCTTAGTTTCGCATGATAAAAATCCATATCAAAAATCTTTTCTAAAAAGAAAAAATGCACATTTCAATTCTCCAATGTATATAGATTTGAAATATGAAAAAAAAAAAAAACAATTTTTTTGAAGCGATTCCTCACTAGGGGGCATTGGTTAAGGGTGTTCTATACCTGAAGAGAGCGATCGCCATTACAGGACTTTGAGCATCTTTAAAAACAAACCCACGATGCTGAACACTCGTACCTATTTTTGATGTCGCATTTGTGTATTTCCTGCAGTAAACCGTCCATGTCAAAAGAGGACAAGAAGGTCGATGAAGCAACGAAAAAGGAAGGAGCAGAAGGGGACTCCGAAGATGAAGGGCCCATCAGCAAATTAGCTTCAGGTATTGAATTTCCTTCTATTCACATAAAATTTGTTTTACTTGTCCTGGGGAATGTATGAAGAACCATTTTATGAGGTCTAGGTGCTATTTCGCCGCGTGAATGGAGGAAAGTAGTGAGCCCTTGCTGGTTAGCTATAAATTTTAAATATAGATTCTATGTACATATATTTATTCTCTGAACCTCAGATTTGATAATGGGACCAAAATATTTTATTTCATAAATCATAAAAATCTCAATAATTTTAAAATTCTGTCATTCATCATGTTATAAAATAAAATACTTTAGTCCCATAATCAAATCTGAGGTTCAGTGAATAAAGATATATATGTACAACCTATACGTAAAATTTCATAAACTTTCCATTCATAACTTTTTTTTTAATCTTGTGGGAAAGTGCAAAACTCGGAAACTGAAAAAATAGTTTCTTTACACTGCGTTTATAGGAAAAAGTCCATGTTAGCTTTATTACTTTTAATTGCTGCGGGCAAAGTTTTGGTTCAATTTTGATGCAGTTTGTTTTAACATATTCCTAACTACCTGAATTATTTTTTAAAATTACTTTTGAAAAATTGATTTTTTATAAGTTTAAAGGTACTATGTCCCCTTAAAAACAAACCCATGATGCTAAACACTCGTACCTATTTTTGATGTTGCATTTGTGCATTTCCTCCAGTAAACCGTCCACGTCAAAAGAGGACAAGAAGGGCGATGAAGCAACGAAAAAGGAAGGCTTCAGGTATTGAATTTTTAATGAAGACAGCAAATTAGCTTCAGGTATTGAATTTCCTTCCATTTTCATAAAATTTGTTTTACTTGTCCTGGGGACAAGCAGTGACCCCTTGTTGTTTAGCTATTTCCTTCGTTCCAAATAAACTAGGCGAAAAGGGAGACCGCTATTTTCACCCACACACGAAACCAACTTGGGGAAAATATTCTTCCTCCCTTGTTGCAGCGCTTTCAAGTGAAATAGAAAATTTGTCATGCAGGGGCTTTCATAAGCTATTTATTATTATTACGTGTTTTTAAAGTGTCAAATTCCATGTAGAATTTTTCATTTACGAAAAAGCTGCCTTTATTTTCTTCGTTTATAAGTAAAATAATTTAGGAATTAATTTACATTAGGTATAGTTATATATAATAAAATTTTAAAAAAAAGAATAAAAATGGAAACAATAAGAGACGCACACATATATACAGGCGACTCTCAATATCTCGAAGTCGGCTGGACGGCACACACAAGTATATCAGGGACGTAGCGGTACCAAGGTGGACCAGGGGGTCTGCCGCCCCCCTCCTCCTCCGAAATTTAAAATTATGTTAACAAAATGATAATATTTGGTACCCCTCCAAAATGTATTGCTGTGTTCGGCCCCAGAAGAATTAATAGATAATACACAGAATCAAAGCATTAATTGACCAATTTTTTTTTTAGGATTGGGGTACTAGGTAATTTTAATAAGTAACAATTACATTTTTTAGTTTCGATTTCATGTTATACTTATTTTTATACAAAGCATTAAAGACATCCTCCGGCAAGTTAACAGGGCTTGCAAATTTCTAAGTAACTGTAAATATCGAGATAAGCTTAATGATAGATTAGTATCTTCGAGATAGTGAGAAAAAAATTCTCTATTATCAAAAATTGAGATAAACGAAGTCGAGATATCGAGATTCAATTGTATGTATGAAGTTCATACCCCAAAACACGAATTTAAATGCATATTTTATGTATGTTTCCTCAACCATTATTTAGTTTAAACCTATTTTACTAAAATTTAATGATTAAAAAAAAAAAAAATTCACCTAACCTATAATACAAAGCTTATCCCTTGAAAGAAATAGATATTTCCTATATGGGCTATATCTGAATGGCATAATTTTGAGAAATTTTGCTAAACAATTATTTAGTGACGTTTGTCGTCGCCGGACCAACAACACCAACAAACTAGAGGTCTTCGCCACCACCGAGGTCAAAGGGTTAACAGTTAAAACATTGAAAATCTTGAAGTGTGACCAGAAAAATTATCTGAAGTCTGCATTTATAAACTAATTTTTGTATTTCCTGTATGTCTGGGGGGAGGACATGACTTTTTTTTTGGGTGGGGGACATTGTAAACAACAAACTATGTTTAACCGTAACCCTAGTGGGACCGGATTTACAATTGAACGCACCAACGATTAACAATCTGAAATTGCTTTTCCGGAATTTCAGCATTACGTGTCGCCTTCAACACCGTTAAAAAATTTTTTTTGAATGATGAGTGACACATTTTCAACACACGAATCCAGAGAAGCTTCAACGAAGATATGTGTACAGATTTAGAAGGAAGCATTTTTTCCTGTTATTCTTTTTAACTGTATCTAGTGAGTGCAAATCATTCTTCGGCACGCTGTATTTTTAATTCAATTTAAATCAGGTTAACAAAAATTCTCAGAATGTATCTTCTCAAACTGCTTTATGCACAGTGACAGACGATATATACGATATTAAGGATAGAATAGTTGAGAACTTTGTAAAATAACATGCATAAGAAAAGGACCAGTGCAATCCTTTTGGATGGTCCCTACTAGCAATTTTGCTTGGGCCACAAGCGTTAATAACCCGAGCAAAATTGCTAGTAGGGGGTAACATGAAAGGTCTGCCCTTCTTCAGCAGCAAAAGAGCTCTACTAACCACGCGTGTAAAAGGAAAGGAATAGAAAGTAAGCAGAAGTAGCTTTGCTGATTTAGGCAGGAGACTCCTGATTTTTCATTGATCTCCTGCCAACCTGATTTAGGGTACATTTGTCCTGATTTTTGATAATTAGTTCATTTTCTCCATATTTTAATCATTCATCACATGAAGAATGAAATTTTTTGAATTTTAATCATTTTTGTTTTTAAGTTCTGTCTTGGAAGGGAACCCTTTTCAGCGCTTCTCTTTTCTGTAAACTTTCCATCACTTTTAAAAATTATTATTTTTTCTTTCACATTGTTTTGTTTAATACTCTAATGCCTTAAGTGAAAAAATTAATCCCAATTTTTAATTTTCTAAATATTTTTTTGTTACGAAATTTTTTACAAGATACTGACTACCTAATAGAAGACGTGGCCCAATATTATTTTTTTTGATGCTCTAAAATACTATTTTTGACAACAAATTGCATCAAAAATGCTTTTTATTTTTCTCTCCAAAATGCAGTTTCAGTTGATACATCCTTGATCTTTTAAAATTTAGTTTTGCCAGGTTGGCAAATCTGCATGTGTATTGGGTTGCAAGGCGGCATATGTGGAAAAGAATCTAGCCGGGCATAATTTAAAAAAAATTTCTGGAGCTTGATTTTGTTAGGGTGTACGAACTCACAGATCAGAGTTAGCTGGTGCTAAATCTCAAGGAATTGAAATGAACAACAAATATTGTTAACTTTAATGTGTGTGGTATGGCATTTAGATCCTAGTTTGATAGTGACATATTACATTGAAATTTGTATCAGCTACCACCTCTAGTAAGTGACCTCCCACATCCATCCAAAGACCAATATTTTACCCTATCTTCTAAACGTTAAAAGAACCTTCAGAAGAGACTGTAAGACAGTAGGTAGAAGTACATATCACATACAAATCTTGTAGGTTTGAGAAGATGTGTCTCAGAAACGAGTGTTTTTACCTTACCTTTGGAATAGCATATTGGCGGCTAGTTTCGAATAGCATGTTGGCGGCTAGTTTCGAATAAATTATTTTTCAGGTGCAAACAAAATCTATGCATGAATAGTGATTTGTTTTTGTGGCACAGCTGTGTTCTTAAATAAACTTCATTCTATGATGCGACTGGCGATTTAGTTGTTTGTACTTCGAAGTGTTAGTTATGTTCTGATATCAGTGTGATACTGCCCGTTTCAAACTGTAAAAGTAAAAGTTTGTACTGTAAAAGTAAAAGTTATTTTTGTGTGGTATTTAGGAACTTGAAAATCATGAATATTTTGAATGCTCTGATGTGATTTAATTTAATTAGTAATTCCAAAAATAAGTACTCCTGTGCAGGGATTTATCCCAGATTCTTTCAATTATGATAATTTGGTTGTATAAAACTCTTAGTTTGTTTGCTTGGATGGAAGAGTTCTAGGTGTGTTTAGAATTTTCTTTGTAGTACTCTTTGAATGTGTGTAGTTAGCAACTGTTTTTAGTCTTGGCACACAAATTAAATAAACTAATAGCACCATGGTTTCCAAAAAATTCCCGAGGGTTCTTCCTATGCGGCTTTAAACACTGCAATAAGCGAGAAAGCTGTGCCTTTTGTGAAATTTTTAGAAAAAATTCTTAAACATCGATCTGGCCTGAAGGATTTTTCGAAGAGTGACATGTTTTGTGAAATTTTCAGATTTTTAAGCATTTTTTCTAAAAGTTTTGAAACTGATACAGGTTTATCGTTTATTTCAGTATGAATAAAGCTTGTAAAGAGACGGTTTCAAAATTTTGAAGTGTCTGATGGATATACTGATCCATATAAGTGAAAATTATAATTTATTTAATAGAGGAAAATGAATGCTGGATTAATTTTTATTAGAATTTCATAGAGCATTTTTGTAAAATAGGAACTTAGCCCTTAAACAAGGTTTTTTATTTGGATGCACTAAATTCACAAAATTGTTTAATCCTTTAATGATCATTTAGCAAGTTTTTATTACATTTAATTTTTGACTTATGTTTTACTGCAATTTTCTTTTATTTAGGGAACGTTAATCAGGATTTTCAGCACTTCAGATGGACAGAAACTATATCAGTTGCGATGTGGGTCCGAATTTGCATCAATACATGAGTACATATAGTCTATATTTCTAATGTTTTAGAAATCGAATTTTTTAAATCTGTGATTTCAAATGATGTGCTTCATGTTTAAATGTTGAAACTAAGTTTTTGTTAAATACTACTCTGGTCATTAATTTTGACAATCTTATTTGTGCAGTCTATAAAATCAATGGATTAATCTATTTAATTAAGAATAACATTTTCATTTATATTGTAAGTTTTGTTTATTTTCTGGATTTGTTGCACCTGTTTTGGTATGCATTTTATGGATTTTCTTTCAAAATTTCCAAAATGGAAACCAATACTGTATTATTAAAGTTTAAATATCAGGTTGTAACGAAAGTTTTCCGCCAAATCTGCTTAAAAGACTAATATCTAACTCCTTAGATAACTGTCGAGTGGTTAATTACTGATCTTCCACAAGTTCTCGCAGGCTGGCCTCATCAACATCCATAGTAGACCATGGGACGCTCGCCCAATAAACACATGGAATTTAAATTCCGTTTGCCATAACTTGGGACTGCACAAATTTGTTATTAAAACCATCTATTTGGTGCAATTTATTATTAATTGCAATGTTCCCAGACTTAATCTTGCACATTGTTTTAAAATAAGTCAAATATACCAGGAACTATATTTCTGTCCTATTTGCAACTAATCTTATAAATCACCACGAGATGGCACATCGATAATCTCATTAATTTTTTTTTAAAAGGTGCTAACTAATAATACACTTCTTTTTATTTCACATTATGTCAAAAAAATCATTAATATGCCAATAAATACAGTTTGTATTTTCATTTCGGTTTTATTTCATCACCAATAAATGGCCATTGTAACCTTCCGCTGTTTGTTTACATTTCGACCGGCGGTTGAGCAGACGAACGTAAACAGACATCTTACGAAGTCCTACGTCCTACGTTTTAATTTTGAAAATTTCCAATTTTTTTTTTTTTAGAATATTGATCTTGAAATATACATATTAATATTTTTATATTTTCACTAGTATAAATTTTTTTAGGAAGTTGAAAAAATTAATAATATTATTTAATTTACTTACAAAAATATTACTAGATTTATTAAGGATTCATATCTGAATCTATGACAAATATTTATATTAGTACTAGTTGCCCAACAGGGATTCTAGGGCATACTGAATATTTAATTAGTAATTTTTTTATTTTACATGCACTTCTTCATTATCATATTTATTTGCATTAAAAAAATAAAAAGAAACTTTTCTAAAGATTTTTAAACTATGAATTAAATTCAAACACCTAAAAATAAATTTTACACTCTAGGTAGTTTTTTTTTTTTTTTTTCAAATAATTGTTGCACATAATGTTTTAGTTACTTATAAAATTCATATGCTGTATTTATATATTTTTCTTTATTAAATCATATTCGTCCTGTCTTGTTGGAAGTACTCCACCACAAGTTCAGTATAGGCACATGGTGTGTACATAAAAAAAACTATTTTTTTTTTCCCCACAACTTTGCTTCTACAAAAATATACATAATGTACACTTTCAACCAGCTATTTTCTTTATTTAAATTAATCTTCATAGCATTTATTTTCAATAGAAAATGACAGAAGGTAAACACCTGACAGTGTTGCATTTTACCCCACATATCAGGAAAACAATAACACTCTAGGAACAAATAATATGGGACAGAAAACAAATTTCAGCAAATGTATTTTATTTGCATTAATAACGAACATCAATGTCAGAGAAATATGAAATGTAAATTGGAAAAAGTAATTTAAATAAAAAAATACTACTACATAAGCAATACTAGCTACAAGTTGTCATAAATCAATAAAAATACTACACTAGGGGCATACCTAAAAGTATAATAGTACTTTTTTTTTCTATTTCTAATGACACAGATAAAAAGACAAATACAGCAAAGAATAGATATGAAAAAATACAGAGAACAGCTCTATCAAATAGTCTATGTATTCAGAAGACCCCCTAGCCTCCCATATAGGTCCACAAGAGAATGTTTGGATAAAGCTTGGCAGTGAGCGAGGTGGTAACCCGTCCAAGATCAGAGACTGCAGACATAGCACTTTAAAGGGCATATTTTTTCAATTAAAATGCTATACTACAAACTCTAAATCGATACATATAGTTGATCGATATAAAGAGTAATATTAGTAGATGAAAAAGTATTACTTACATTAGGGAATGCAATCCCGCTTTTGCGGGATTACATTGCATATATTGCGGGATATTGTAATCCCGCTTTTGCGGGATTACAATATCATGGCTATAATTTTCATTTATGTAAGGTATTGTTTTAGTTATGAATTAAGATAAAGTATTAAACCTGACTGTGCTTATAAACTTACTTTTTCCCACTTTTCTCTATTAAAATTAAGTTTTATTTGAATGAAATGTCAATCCCGCGGGATCCCGCAATCTCGTGCGGGATTGACATTTTATTCAAATAAAAATTAATTTTAATAGAGAAAAGTACGAAAAAGTAAGTTTATAAGCACTATAAGGATTAATACTTTATCTTAATTCATAATTAAAACAATACCTTACATAAATATGAAACTTATAGCCATGACATTTTAATCCCGCAAAAGCGGGATTGCATTCCGTAACTTACATTAATTTATTCTGAACATTTGCTTAAATCATCAATACAATCTAAAACACATCTTTCATTGTTAGAGTTTTAACAGTTACTCTCATAAGAGCAAACCTCTGAACATGCTGAATTATTCAACTGGCAAGTACATTTGTTTGACATACATGCAGTTTTAAGGCATGCACATGAGATGTGTTTCAGTAAGAAATCTGCTGCAATAGGCAAGTTACCCCACTGAACAGAAATGCAGTCATTTATAATCCATCCATGTTCAGGTGGGCTTGGATCATTAATACAATTTTCCAAACACCTACGATAAATATTACATTGATAAATTACATCGTTTCAGCCCATTTTCCGAAGTTCTAATCGTCCTTGAAACCTTTTAAAGCGTTTAAATGCTCAGATATTTCTTTTTCTTTGCCATCTAGAAACAACCCCCACTGTCTTAATTTTTCAAAGCTTTTGTCCGATAAAAGAATTAGATCATCATTTATATCTTCGAAAAGATGAATGCAGCAAAATGGGGAGGCAATAGCACCCATTTCAACGAGCGTTACTATTATAGCGTAAGAACGATCGGATGTCAACAAACGAATGTACACAAACAAACGGCGGAGTGATACGTAGAAAGAAATGCAGTATAAATAAAATAAAGATGTGTAATTTTACTATATATGCATAGTATTAATTATTTTAATGACATGAAATGAATTAAAAACTAGCATTTTGAGTTTACAATGTTATTTATTTAATTTAGTAAAAAAATTTGCACACGCCATCTGGTGGCTATTCCATGTATGGCTGCAAACAAGACAAAAATATAGTTCGCGATAGTTATTTTATATAAAACGTGCACCTTTAAGCGTGGGAACATTAAGATTTGAGATAAAATTTAACATTTAGAATAGTTTAATCATGTGTTTGCGTAGTCCCAAAGCATGGTAAACGAACTTGAAGAATATTAATGTTCGTCCCATAGTCTATAGACCAGCCAGAGTTCTCTGCTTCTTCAATGTCATAGTCCTTGTTTTTGAACTTTCGGTACACAACCTGCACAGTGTCATATTATACAATATGATAGTACTTAAAGCTGTACATATAATTCGTTGATATTCTGTAGCTGACTTTTTGCAACGGAACTGGAAGTAAATGATGATTCTAATCCGCAAGAGTGAAGTTCCATTTGAGACACCTTGTACTTGATAACTATATTTTTTTACATATTTCACAACACAGTGTTATAAAATAAGTCTCTTTTTTTCAAATGCCAAAAATTGTTTGATGAAATATGAGCAAATACAGCAACGCGAACTGTGTGCTGACGATGTTTGTGGTGACGGGAAACTTTAGTTACAACCTAATAAATTATGAAAAATGGGTTGTGGCTGTGTCGTGGACACGGCTATGTGTCTTATGTGAATGTTTATGTAACAAGTAATGTTCTTTGAATTTTGATATGGCTTTTGAAGAGTATATTCAAACTTTACATTATTTATTTTAATTTTTAACTATAACACTATATAAATTTGCTATAGCTATTTCACACTTATGTTTTATATGTGAAATTGTTGGATCTTGATGAGAGCCGACAGTTGAAACAAATATTATCACAAACACTGAAACAAGCATTACAAACACTGAAACAAACATTATCAAAATTTATACTGAATGTACATTACGTGAAGCAGCAAAACAATTTCAGTATGGCAATGCTTCCCCCTCTGCCACAAGCCGGGGCATCACAACCCTCACTCAATGTAAAGAATTCTTTAATCTTTTAGTTATCGAGTGGTGTAATTAAATTTTGGATGTAGGTGAAAGATATGTAGAACTTAAAAAATAGTACAGTGAAGGTTCTATAAGCAACCACCTCTATTAAAGGACCCCCCTATTCTAACAACCCATTTTTTAATTCACCAATTTTGTACCCTATTTACTTAATGATAAAAGATCTAGAAGTGACTACACAACCCTCTATAAGCAACCGGTCTCTGTTCCCTGTCTGAAAGATTTCTTGGATTTTTCCAAAAGAAAACTAAACAAAAATCAAATTTCAAATCAGTCGCTTTACCTTGTGGTAACCCTGTATTAAAAGCATTTCTACCATAGTTTTTTTTAATTCTTTCTTTGTCAACCTTCAGCCACCCCAATGGTGACCCGGACAGCGACATAATTTAAAGGTACTGTAAAGGGGGGGGGTGGTAGTTAAACCTTTCAGAAACAACTATTTGTAATTGGTTTTTTAGAAGGAGGTAGGTTATCGTGTGGGGCCCAATTTTTTTCTGCACACAGTTGCCTTGATTGAGCTCTGATCAGGTTTGTATATATTCCATTTAAACTCGAATTACTTGGTATTCAATGTCTACATATAAAAAACTAAAGTTTGTTTAATGTTTTTATATTCTAATGAGATAATTTGTTCTTCACCAGCTCATCTTCTCTGGGGTGTATTGAAACTCTCTATAATAGGAAGGATTCATCTATAAGATCCTTTGCAACCTTCCCGATTCCCAGGGAATATAAAACTGTCTGCGATTTTGACTCTGGCAACAACATAATTGGTATGTATTCGAACACTTTTTAATTACCACATATTTATTGAAGTGATTCCTTATATCAGTCTCATAGCTGCAATACCGGTATTTCAAAAAAGTTTCCATAGTTTTCCGTTATTGTCAAATTTTGTTGAGTGCGAAACTCCAGCATCCCGATTTCCAGACCCAGATTAATATAGGCAAATGTGTGAATGCCGTTTACCGAAAATTTTCAAGCTTTCAGGTTTGGCACTGGCCAGGGAGAACAGGGAAAACCTCGAAATGTCAGGGAATTTCATTTTGGCTAAAGAAGTTGGGGGGGGGGGGAATTGCAAATTTAGTTATTTAAAACCTTTAAGAAACAACTATTTGTAATTCCTTTTTTAGAAGGAGGTAGGTTATCGTGTGGGACCCAATTTTTATTTTGTGCACACAGTTGCCTTGATTGAGCTCTGATGATCAGGTTTGTATATATTCCATTTAAACTTGAATCACTTGGTATTCAATGTCTACATTACATATATAAAAACTCAAGTTTTTTAGTGTTTTTTTTATTCTAATGATATCATTTTGTTCTTCACCAGCTCATCCTGTCTAGGGCGTATTGAGACGCTCTATAATAGGAAGGATTCATCTATAAGATCCTTTGCAACCTTCCCGATTCCCAGGGAATATAAAACTGTCTGCGATTTTGACTCTGGCAACAATATAATTGGTATGTATTCGAATACTTTTTAAATTGCCACATGCTTATTTGAGTGATTCCTTATATCAGTCTCATAGCTTTCCTGGAAGTTTTCCATACTTCCAGGAAAGCTGTGATTTTTTTAAAGTAGATTTTCCGTTTTCTTATTTTTATTCCAATTCTTCTGGTATTTCAAAAAAGTTTCCATAGTCTTCCATTTTTGCCAAATTTTGTTGAGTGTGAAACTCCAGCATCCCGATTTCCAGACCCAGATAATATAGTCAAATGTGTGAATGCCGTTTACCAAAAATTTTCAAGCTTTCAGGTTTGGCACTGGCCAAGGAAAACCTGGGAATTTCATTTTGGAACCTGGAAAAGTCAGGGGATTTTTTTTTCAGAAATTGAGTGGCAACCCTGGATATTTTTTTACAAATTCCTTTATTCTTAAATTAAAAAAAAATCATGCAAAAAATAATGAAAAATTAGATAATGTTCAAGGGTGTCCCAAAAAGGTGATAAGGGCTTTAATTCTTTATCAATGAAAATTAAATAATTAATGATAAAGAAAAAACAGCAACTCATATTTATTAAGTTTGATTTTGCAAAATAATCAACATCAATATAAACTTCAGTTTGAAAGTAGTATGCTATTTTAAAATAATGTTTAGCTGTTGGCAGCAATATAGGACTCGGGAGGAACACAGCCTTTTTTTTTTATTCCAGAAAATTTCCAAGAAATTACTGGAGTTCAGTTTTAGATTTTATCTTGGTCTGCCAATTTCAATCTTTTTTATCCGTCCTGGGGAAAAAATATATTTCTTTCAGTATTTTTTAAAACCTTCAATGCCCTAAGAGTAAAAATTTACCCTTATTTCAAATTTAAATTGTTTTTTAACCATTTTTTAAAAGATAAAATAGTAAAGAAAAAACGCTGTTTAAGAGGCCGGGTTCAGATATGAATAAAAATGGTTCTAAATAATTGGAACAAAGTATATTTTGATAAGGTTAAAAGTTTATAAAAGCTGACAGGAAAACTTGGCTTGTTTTTATTTTTTAGATGTTATACTTCAAAACCATTTCTTACATGTTACAGAATTACTTTTTTCCTTTCCTAATGTATTTATAATTATAAATTATGTATTTTGTATTAATATTTTTTAATGAAAGTTATATTGAACCTGAATTAAAAATTTTCTTTTTTGAAATATGCATATTAAGCATGATTTTACATTAACTGATTTTAATTTTTGTGATTGATAATTATCATTTAATTGTTTGGTGATTTTTTGCTGTCCCAAATTTCACTTCACATATGAGTTTTCTTTTTTCCAAATTGGATTTGTTTCTAATGCTCTCTGGCAACCACACAGCAAATGGTGGTGGGTGCATACTTGCCAACTCTTGTGGTTTTGACAGAAGACTTCTGTTTTTTTAAGCTATCTTCCGGTCTTCTGTCAGAAAATAAAATCTTCTGTTTTTTAATTTTTAGTCAATATATTAAATTGTATCACTCTGTGGAAAAAAAAAACTTCAAAATAATTTATTAAATAATTTATTAAGGTAATCATTTCGATAGCTAACAGCACAATGCTCTTGTGTGTGTGATTCATCATTAGGAAATTTTTTAGTGTTGAAAACTAAAGCTTGAAAATAATTTTTCGGATGAACTATTAGTAAAAGCTAAAAAAACTACTTCGAATCAGCTAAAAAATTTCTTAATCTGTTAATTTTTCAACATTGGTTAAAAATTAAGTCAAATTTCCATTTATTTGTTTCTATTCTTGTGAAAATACTGCATCTATTTTCATTTTATATTAAAAAAAAATTCACATAAGCTCATTTTTATTACTACAGTAGAAGACCCAAAATCCGCCGGTCCGAAATCCGCAAGGCTCTAAAATCTGCACTGTCTGTTCAATGTAAACAATGAAATCTGCCCAGCTAGCTGCAAGTTCAGAAAACTTCAGTATAACCACAAAGTAAAACTAAATAAGCTATTCCCACTTGAAAAAAAATTTTTTGGAGTCTCTGAGCTCTAATCTTAACATTGATAACTTTCAAATGACTGACAGTGACATAATGGACAGTGAATTACGATCACATGATACAGACTCTGACACAGTAACAAGTGAGGATGATCAAAAAGTTGATAAATTAACATTTAATGAAGGTTAGGCTGTGAGAAAGAAATATCCGAGATTTGTAGAACAACACAGCTGTGTACAAACAGAAAATAATCATTAAAAAAAAAAAAAAAAAAAAAAAAAAAAAAAAACTATAATTAGAACATCCCAAAGTCCTAACCTATGGAATATACATGTTTAAATAAGTTGTACTATAATCTCATAATTTTGTATATTGCATTAATCCTCTATTTTTATATCATTATTCTAATTATAAGTAACATCAGGCATGAAAATCTTCCGCTTTTCGGCGGATTTCCGCTTTTTTTGTTTTTTTTTTGGAAGACCTCCGCTTTCCGAAAATGTTTTAAAACCTTTCCGCCTAAAAAAAAAAAAAAAAAAAAAAAAAAAAAAAATGATTACCGAACCTAAAGCAAAACATAGCGGACATAGTAGAGTAACAAGAGGACGATAATGCGTGCCTGGGATGTACATTTTCACTGCATCGCGCACTGCGCCTAGACTAAAGTCAGCTAGAGTGCAATGTTACTGATTTCCTGAGTTGGTAAATTCAAAACTTAGTTCAGAGGGGCAAATTCTTATTTTAGATCTTTGATGTTTTGAAAGGCATCTGATACATAATTATGTACTTGGCGAACTACTACACAACAATAATTATCTATCGAGACCTTTCGCCACTGGAAAACCGTTGTCGGTGAGCTATTGTTACTCGCGACGTGTTTTTATTGCTGTTTTGCACACTGGATGAATCTATAAATTTTTTTCACGGACACGTACCAGCTTAACTGATACTTCTATTGTGGATTATTGAGAAAATGGCAGATTTATCGAATATATTAGAAAACGTGGATTGAAAACGAAATGTTTGTGGTCATTTTCGGATCCAAAAATTTGCTTGGTTTTGGAAAAATCGTCGGCCGAACGAGAACTTCCAGACATTTTATGAATACTAAACTGGAATTTTTGTTTAAATAAAGCAAACTGACGGTCTACACAACAAATAAAACTTGTATAAAAGTGCAGCTTTTAGTAATGGTATTTAAAATAAAAATCTTGTCGTATTCCTTTAGGTCTTCAACATGCAAAGGAAGTAAAATAATTTATGGTAGTTTAAATATACTTTTCTTAAATAAATAAATTATTAATAATAATTCCAATAAATAAATACTTCGATATTTATAGCTATTAAAACGTACACGCCTTAATTTTATGCTGAATAAAAGAATAATGCTTTTTTAAAATGTGATTTAATGTTAAGAAATCCGTAAGAAAAAGAAAACCAAAATTTTCAGAGTTTTTTTTTTTTTTTTAACAGTTACGCGGATTTTACTAAAAATATGTACCGTAACTTCGTGAAAAGTTAACTAATGGTAAGACCACGGACGGATTAAAGGGATTGGGGGGGGGGGGGGGTGAGCGATTACTCCTCCACTACAGGAAAAAGAAATTCTATTTTACTTCCATAAACTAGACAAATTTCAACTAACCGACCATAAAATTGCATTAATCCGTCCTTAGGCAAGACGTATCGCCTCCTTAAATAAATAAAAAGATTACTTTTATTAATCATTTATGAAAATGTACATAACCAAGCAAAAAAAAAAAAAAAAAAGAAAAAAAAAAAAAAGAAAAGAAAAGATCATTACTAATTTTCATGGGTCAATCCACATAATTTTAAACAACATTCAATTGATACTCTCTCTGGGTTAAAAGTTAACGAAATATGAAATTTAAAAATGCTCTTTATTAAAAATTCGCATTCGCAATTGGGAAAAAAAAAAAAAAGAAAGAAATTGAGGCGACTAGGCGACACAAGTCATGTTTTAACGTCTCAGCAGAATTCGCTCTCTCCCTTTATTAGCCAGCTGGCTGAGTGAAGACAAAACAATAACAACCTTCTGGATGTTGACGCGGCGTCGGTACCTCGGTTTGTGAAGGCCCGTTTTCCCCCCTATTACATAAATTATTATTATTTTTTTTAAAAGCACATTCAAAATTTGGTTCTTCTGCATATCGGACGGAAATATTTCTAAAATGGTTTCACGAAGCTTGTCCGCACCTGTAACTACGTCGATGCTTTAAATGACATAATGGGGGGGGGGGGGGGAAATTAAAATGCTCCCTGCATGCCGACGTGCCGTCACTTCAAGTGCATCTATGTGCTTTATTTTCTACAGAAATAAATTTGTTAGCATCGGCTTCACTGGAGCTTGCGCGCTAACTACAGATCAAAAAGCAAGATCAATATACTAAATTTTTTTGCATAAGAAATTTATTTCAGCCAGATAGTCCGTGTCCTGGAAAAAAATCCCTTTTTGACATGCATAGTCCGCGGACTATACTAGCGAAATTATGGTAAATAACTATCCCCGATCTCCGGGTTCCATATTTGCCAACTGAACTTCAATCTATTTGCAGCCTTTTGGTAAATGAATAATTTTAAAAACAAGATGTAAAACAGAGTTTTTAATACTCTATTGTTAAATTAAAATTTAAGGCATTTTAGTAACTCAACAGAAAAGTATTATTTTCCCCATAATATGTTTATTGATTTCTGAAACATTTTCACTTCAATTTTAAAATCAGGAAAATCGCTATTTCGTTTTATTCTCATGTGCAGGTTTTTCTTTGGTAATTATTTTTACAGTTAATTTTAAAAAGCATAATCTTGTGAGTTGGTATTTTGCAGCTAATATAGGAAGGAGCAGCTTATTTTAGAAAATGCCAATGCCATATGTATAATTTTTCATTCCGTTTCTGATCAAAATTAAAAAAAAAAAAAAAAAAAAAAAGATCGGTCTTAAAATTTTTGAGAATCAATTTTTTATTTTATTTTCATATCAAAAGAATAATCTGAAATTTGGATGTGAGACTTATGATTTGTTTTGATCTAGGATTTTACGATATTGTTTAAGATAATTATTTTAAATAATTATAGCCTGTTTTCTTTTAATAAATATTGTATATCTAAAACTGATTATTAAACATTTACAGTGCATAATTATTTTCTTCAGGATCACAGTCAATTTGTTTGTGGTTGAAATTTAAATGGTAGAAATTGTTTAGTACACCATTTAGTTTAACAGTGGTTGAATTTAAGCTCACACATTATTCCCCAGTTCCATGTTTTTGCATTATCAACAGGCGCATAGCCAGGAAAATTTTTCGGGGGGAGATATGAACTTATATGTGTATAAATAGATGGAATTTCATCACTAATCCAAACATTTCGGGGGGGGGATATATCCCGATATCCCCCCCCTGGCTACGCCCCTGATTATCAACCTTGTTATATATGCCTGAAAATACGTGCACGTAAATTTTTCAATTTTTTGCTGGAAAATATGTCCACGTGTATTTCCTCTTTTTTGCTCTTCAGCTGTTTTCATGCCTGGTAACATGATTTGTTTCCCTTGATCTCTATTGTATATTTTTTTCTATTATTTTCTGAGGGGGGTGGTGGAAATGGAATAAATTTCCCATTATGACCCAAAATCTGCAAAATTCTAAAATCTGCAAAAGGTCTGGAACCAAGCTGTGCGGATTTTGGGTCTTCTACTGTATTTAATTTTGTTTTTATTTCCATACATTACTGATATAAAAAAAGAAGAAAAAAAGACAAATGATGATACACTGGGGAAAACAGTCTTCTGTTCTTAGCTTGCACGATCCCACCAAAGTTCAGCCAAGAGATTAGTTCACCCTCCTGAGCACTGGCCAGGCCAGATACTGCTTCACTTTCATTGTTCTTATATGAACGGAGTTTAGTGACTAGGACACTGTGGGACTTCTAAATCTGCTACTCTCATCACTAAAATTTGTGAAATTTATCCATCAGTTGGTTTTGCAAAAAAAAAAAAAAGTTTTTTTAGCTATTTTTTTCAGGATAAAAATCCTTTCCTTTTTTAAATCAATCTTCCTTCATTAGCCAACCTTCTACATAACTGCCAACATCCTAAGTTTCAATGTTGGCAGCTATGCAGTCTTCTGCATTTTAACTGATGTGTACATTGTTTTACCCAGCAATAGATTCAAATGTATTTTACAATGAATTTTTTACCCC
>JAWZYV010016150.1:0-37079 GCA_038373885.1 Cheiracanthium punctorium | reverse complement strand
TGTAAGTACTAATTGCCTCGCAACGGCACAGTGGTTAAGTCACTGAAAATGGTAGACGGCCGAACTGTGAAGGTCCCAGCTACGCATGCTATCGCGTGGCTGTCGATCTAACGGTCTGGAGTTTTGGTAGGTTTTCTTCAGATGTAACGTGAATACGCGTAGAACCCCTTAGAAAGTCTTCTTGCCAAGGCACCCACCCATCCTTGGGAGATCGCCTTAGTGTAGCGTTGCCTTAATCAAAGAATTCACAAGTAAGTACCGTATTTACTCGTGTATAACGCGCAATTTTTTTTCAAAAATTTAAGGCAAAAACTCCGGGTGCGCGTTATAATCAGAAGTAGTAAGGAAATGACAGTTCACCCCAGCCGGAGCCATGTTAATTCGGAGGAGCCTCCGGAGTCTCCGCTCGGATGCTTTTCCCTATGCTGAGCGGGAAAGGGGGGCGTGGTCGGAGCGGATGTTGGAAGGGCTGATAAGATTTTTTTTTTCCTTTTTTTCAAATAAGGGGATTTGTAATGTTTTCAGACATTAATATAATTTTGAAATAAGGAGACTTGTAATTTTTTCAGACTTTAACAATTTTTTTTTAAATAAGGGGACTTGAAAATAAGGGACTTTGTTATATTTTAAATAAGCTATACTTTATAAATTAAACCTTAAATAAAAAATATTATTGTTGTAATTAAATGAGGACCCACCAGCCACCCGGTAGAACATCTACCGCCTCATTTCAAATAAAAATTTTTACTGTGCTTTTCCCCATCACGCTAGCCTCGCATGAATGGAGACGGCGTAGCACAGAAGATGCGTTGTTGTTTTTGTTTCTTTAAATAATAATTAACTATGTGGAGCAAAGAAACGTACAACACCCCAGGAGGCGTACAAACCAAAGAAATCTCCCAAGAGTTTTAATTTTAAGTTAATAATTAATTTTACAACAAATATTTTTTTAATCAAGAGTTAATTTTTTTTAAACCAACAGTTTTAATTTTAAGTTAAATAATTTTACAACAAATATTTTTTAATCAAAAGTTTTAATTAAGTACTTTTATTTTTTTTAACCAAGTTTTAATTTTAAGTTAAATAATTTTACAACAAATATTTTTTTTAATCAAGAGTTAATTTATTTTTATTTTTTTAACCAAGTTTTAATTTTAAGTTATATAATTTTACAAGAAATATTTTTTTTGATCAAATGTTTTTAATTTATCAAGAAAAAATATTTTGATCAAGAGTTTTTAATTTATCAAGAAAAAAAAATTTAATCAAGAGTTTTTAATTTATCAAGAAAAAAAAATTTAATCAAGAGTTTTAATTTTTAGCTAATTTTTTGTATATCATATTTTTGTTAAGTAGCCGTTTCACATTAAAGTAAGGTTTAGAATACCCATACATTTTCTACAAATTTCTTCTACTGTTAGGAAAGTGAGAAAATTACACCATAGAAAGATTTTACAAATAATGATTTGGATATAGTCTTATATTCTATTGCGAGAAAACCACTTAGCCATATATCCAAAAAAGCTCAAGTTTTTGTATACGAAATGTATGAATACTCAAAGTATTTATCCGTGAATACACGTTAGAACCCCTTAGAAAGTCCTCCTACCAAGGCACCCCTCATCCTAGGCAGATACCCCGCGTGCAGGTTTGCCTTAAAACACAAACAAACAAAGTATTTATCTAAACATTTTTTCTTACCCACACATTTCTGATAGATTTTAGATAGCGATTATACTAGTTTATATTTTCTATAGATCAATTAGAGAAAAAAATTACATTTTTAATAATCCTACAAAACTTTTTTATTGTATATCACAAGTAGAGTAACATGATTTATAGAGTTTGAATACGATACGAATTGTATATTACAAGTAGAGTAACACGATTTATAGAATTTCAATGCAATACGAGTTAGATTGTTTATGTGCAACACTAATTTCAGTTTTACTATGAAAGCATAATTTTGTACATGTATCAACCTTTTGAGTGGTATTATTTTATCTATGCACTTAACATATTTTATAGAAAGGTGAGTTTAACTAGCACAAGCTTTCAGACTAGATAGTACTATTGTTAGAAAGTTGAACCATTGGAAATAAAAATTGAAGATTCATTTTAGTATATTGCATGCACAGTTTCATACCGCATGTACATAAAATATCTTTCAACTACTTAGATAAAATGATAGTTTAAATTGCAAAGAGTTATCATTACTTGAACTAAAAAATACAAGGTTTTTACTTACGTGAAGGGACATCGTACTAAATCTTCTAGCCTCTCGACAAAATACTTGCATCACCAGGCTAGCAAATCAGGAAAATAGAGTAATGATTTAAAATACATTAACCCTACTCCCCCTATCAGCTACCTATTTCATGGCATCATCTTGATTAATTTAAAATATGTTTGCTGGCATAAGAGAAAAATAGACATCACATTTAGAAACTAAATACTAATAAAATAGCAATTCCTCATACATTTAACGCTTTAAAAGTAATTTTATTTTTCTTATAACAATGTACCAGATTCACAATACCATTTTATGTAGGATAAAATTAGTTAGCAAGTGAAAATTTCATCTTAATTAGACATTTACTAAAATACAGATACCATTCAGACTTTATTTTCTATTAAGAGAAATCCCTCAAACCCCAGTTTTCGTAAACAAACTGCTTAAAATACTTCTACCGATAATGCTATTAATATTAATTAAACTGGATTACCCACTTAAAATTTTGCAAAACACCAAAATACAGAAAAACATACATTAACAACAACAACAAAAAATCAACTTAAAAGTACAACACATCAAAAGTTCAAACAATAAGAACCACATAATTATTTTCAATTAAAGCAATTTGTGAAAAAAAATGTAAGTAAGAGTTAATTGCGATAATCATCTTTATGTAACTAAAAAATAGAAATATTGCACTTACCCTGCACTTGTACATGCGAAATAATAATAATAATAATAATAAATACTTAACCCATTTGTGCCTGATATTTTGCGACTTTCTCGATTTTACTGATAACAGAATAATAGATAAATTTCTATGTCAACTTCTTGAACAAGGATGATTCTTTAAATCATTGCATAAAATCGAAATATCAACATCCTACTGGTCATGTTAAATATTTTGTAGAGTGAAGCTCCATACTCATGAATAAGGCTATCAAAATAAATAACGTTTCGAATAATAGCGAAATGCCGTCCAAAAAGGGACACTAGGCATAAATGGTTAAATAATTCACAAATATATCCACAGCATAAAAACAACCACGTGCACGCGATATTGCAAACTCATTCAACACATTACTGATAAGAATTTCTAAGAAGTGCCTTGAGGCCCTACAGAGTCGGTACATTATCGCTAGGCTACTTTGCCGATAGATAAAACCAGGGAGGCTGTTTGGGGTATGCAACACAGAATTGGGGGGACGTGTTTCATTCTACGTTCAAAAATGGGGACTTAGGGATTAAGATGATTATAGGTTAACATCGGCATTATATCCTAAATTAAAATATCAAAGTTAAGCTACAACGATTAACATATTTTACGTAGTTTAGGAAAATAATGAATCATTAAATTAATTTCTGTGAAACAATTAAAAAGATCATTATACTAAAGCAAATCATTTTTGTTAAGTTTTGATAAATAACAGTAATAAATTATAGGCATTGCAGATAAATGAGTATTCACGTATAAAATAGGTATTTACTATTGAAAAAAAGGATCTAATTTTAACAAATGCATTGGAATTTTGTATAGGATATCTATTCAACACGTATTAAATACATTATGATTATTCTAATATGAAAAACGGGGTTAAGATTCTTTACTTGCGATGAAAGGCACTCAATTTTTTATATACTTAAATTTTACATAGACATCCTTTTAATAAATTCATAAACTAAACTTATTGTTTAAAACAATTTTTACAATAACAAACTAAAATTTTTATTTAATAAAGTCATAAGCTAAAATTATTAATTAAAACTTGCTAATAAATTAAACATATCAAAATTTTTACACTCAGTTTTTTTATATACTAAAAATTTACATAGACATCCTTTTAATAAATTCATAAACTAAAACAATTTTTACAATAATAAACTAAATTTTTTATTAATAAAGTAATAAACTGAAATTATTAATGAAAACTTGCTA
Organism: Cheiracanthium punctorium; assembly: GCA_038373885.1. Taxonomy (NCBI): domain Eukaryota; kingdom Metazoa; phylum Arthropoda; class Arachnida; order Araneae; family Cheiracanthiidae; genus Cheiracanthium; species Cheiracanthium punctorium. Next base: position 32,907 of record JAWZYV010016150.1, on the reverse strand, counting down.
GAAAAATGAAAATTAAACTTATTACTCTAAAAGATAGCTAATCACAACATATATCAGAAAAAATATAAGCAATTATAATATCTGAAAAATACCGGACAACACTCTTGTTGCATGCGGACAAAACATCGGTTTGTTCGGCTAAAGAATTCTTAGGTACCCGTTGCAGGAGAACTTACCTACGCCCAACCTACAAACTCCACAAATTTAACGGCAACTAAAAACGGGTTTTCTCTTATCAGGTATCACAGATTAGATAAGAGATAAGGAAGTGACATGCGCAGAAGACACCTGATAGCGACGTGTGCAAATCTGTGTTGACTAAATATCCGGTAGGTTTGTTGGCAGGATGTACTATTTACATTTAGTGGCAACTCTCTGTAACAGGCTAAGACAAGTTAGATGATGCAATATCTACAGGGTTGAGAAAGTTTTAAGGTAGAGGGCGCTTGGGTGATCACGTGATTTTTTTAAGAACCAGTATAGACATTTTAGTTAGATAAAGTAGGCGGGTGTGTGTTGCGAGATTCACTTTATACTGTGTGCGCCTATACTTCAGACGTATGTTTTAATTGATTTTTTAATTGATGAATCTTCAAGTCAGTTCTTTCATCGTGAAGTGAAAGGTAGATAAGTCTTTCCAAGTGCCATGTACCATTTACAGAAGCATATAAGCTATGGTAAAGATTGTCCATCCAATCGTCCGACTTTGCCCTTTTCGGGGAAGGCTCATAAATGTACATTTTGGCAAATGTTTAGGTTAAATTGCGGGTCTGTCACATAAGGTTCAGAAGGAATGCCATGCATTAAAAGTTTGTTGGTTGGGGGATATATCTTACACATTGAACCATGTTCTAATTTAATGGTAGTGGTTTCACTGTTCGCTGGTTTAAAATCCAAAGTTCGTTTAGATCCAAAACTTAGAATGCATACACCTGATGATAGGTCCAGATTAAAATCTTCGTAGTTACCGTCTTCAATTTTAGGTTGTTCTTCGGAGCCTAAGTTCACTTGTACCATATTCAATTCATAATTTGTCACTTTCTGTAGATCTTCACGTATTTTTTGAAAAATGGGTATCCAAGAGTAAACAGAGACTGCTGCTCCAGGTAAACTGTAATTGATTCCTTCATCAGCAAAAGTAATTACTTTACGTGTCGAGGAAATTTTCTTTTCACTACTTTGCAGGGGTAATTGAAACAATTCTTGCTGTAACACATCAACATCACTTTCAGTATAAAACTCGGGGGAAATTTTCTTTTCAATACTTTGCAGAGGCTTTACATCTAAAGGCAATTGTATTATTTCTTGCAGCAACACATCAGCGTCACTTTGAGTATAAAGCTCGGGAGTGTATTCAATGTTAAAGTTATTTTCGATCGATTCAAGCAAAGACATTTTTGAAACTCGGCGAAAAATCAATTAAAACATACGTCTGAAGTATAGGCGCACACAGTGTAAAGTGAATCTCGCAACACACACCCGCCTACTTTATCTAACTAAAATGTCTCTATACTGGTTCTTAAAAAAATCACGTGATCACCCAAGCGCCCTCTACCTTAAAACTTTCTCAACCCTGTAGATATTGCATCATCTAACTTGTCTTAGCCTGTTACAGAGAGTTGCCACTAAATGTAAATAGTACATCCTGCCAACAAACCTACCGGATATTGAGTCAACATGGATTTGCACACGTCACTATCAGGTGTCTTCTGCGCATGTCACTTCCTTATCTCTTATCTGATCTGTAATGACCTGTGAAAAAAAGTTATCAAATACCTGAAAAAAAATTGGGGCAGGAAAAGACAAAAAAATATCAAAATTTTCGCATTTCCGCAAAACACCTTAACTCGAAAAATTACTAACATATTCAAAATCTGTAAAATGCATAAGATTATTGATAATATAATCTCAGGAATAGACTATTATCAAGAAGCTTGTCCAACTACATGAGAAGCTGGAACAGTAAATATCTATGAATATGGTAAGAAATGCGAAAACCGCCAACAACTTTAAATACAAACAGCCATAAATTGAAATATTATTAGTTTATGTTAATGAGCATAGTCTATTCCCAAGAATAATATATAAACAACATGAGAACAAAAATTCATCCCATTCGATGCATTGGTTTTTAAGTTATGATGTTTTGCGATAAATAAATCGTCAAAAAACTTCATTTTGAGAAAACGCTAAAAACAACTTTCATATGCACTTTATTTAGCTTGGAGCTACCAGATACCTTAATAACTACCTGATTTATAAAATTCACCTTCTTTAGCATCATAAACACTTTTTTTTTCTTTCGCAATGATTTTAATATTTTACAAGGTGTTTTTAAATGTATAAACAAAAAACATCAAAATTGTCGCATTTCCGCAAAACACCATAACTCAAAATATTGCTTACATATTCAAAATCTGTAAAATGCATAAGATTAATGATAATATAATCTAGGGAAAAGGCTATTATCAAGATGCTTGTCCAGCTACATGAGAAGCTGGAACAGTAAATATCTATAAATATGGTAAGAAACGCGTAAACCGCCAAATACAAACAGCCATAAATTTAAATATTATTAGTTTATGTTAATGAGCATAGTCTATTCCCTAGAATAATATATAAACAACATGAGAACAAAATTTCATCCCATTCAATGCATGAGTTTTTAAGTTATGATGTTTTGCGATAAATAAATCGTCAAAAAACTTCATTTTGAGAAAACACTAAAAACAACTTTCATATGTAATACACTTTAATTGGTTAGAGCTACAATATACCTTAATAACAACCCGAGTTATAAAATTCACCTTCTTTAGATTCATAAACATTAATTTTTTTCTTTCAATATTTTACGACGTTTTTTTGAATGCTGAGTGGAATGTCGCTTTGAGTCGAAAATGCGATTATTATCAAGGGCTGCATAGCCTTTTATGGTGAACTCACCAGGATCACTGATGAATTCGGTTAAAATTTCTAAGCAACCCCTGTACCCATCATTGAAATTTATAACTGCATCAAATGCACCTAATTTTAAAAGCCGAAGGCACACAAATACTTCTTTCGGTACTCGCTGCCAAATAATTCCATTCAAGCATTCATTTGCGTTTTGAGTCTTCCCATGTAAGCATTTGCTCAAAAGTTCTTTTCTACACAACTCTAAATACACTGGCTTTATGATGTTTAGGATACTCTGCGGTAAACCAGCATATTTCTCCTTTACAGGCAACTTCTGTGCTATTGCCCTTTGATAGTAGCACCAACTATCCGTACCAACAGGACACTGTCCGTGCATCGGTTTCTTGGCACTTGATGCACAGTGAAATAAAACAGCAATGACATTTTGCTGCATCTTTTGAAGATTGCCAGAATTGCTTCGTATAGCAATTCCATAATAATTTTGGAGTCTGTCAATGAAGTTATCCGTTAACTTTCCTTTTCCAGACAGACCTTTTGTCGTAGATTTTAATTTTCGCAAACGTGACCCTACTCTTTTTTTAATATGGCCAATACATTCAAGTTTAGTCACACTGTTTTCACCATATGTATCTTTTACGGTCATAAACGCTTTTGAGTCACCATCACCGTAGCACTCTGCATATTTCAAATTGTATTTTTCTACGGATCTCTGAAAGATTCGATAATATCAATTTATGAGCATAACAATTAGGACAGCAAAGTTCTTCAAAAATACTGCACAAAATATTTAGATGCATAATCCGGTTTCCGGAAACATTTTTTCTCTCATAATTTTCTTCCAATGGCGAAGAATCTAGCTTTGAAGAGCTAGCAGTGGAAGGCAAACTTTCAACATGTGTATCAGAAGCAATTTCCTCAGCGTTTGCTTTACGAAAACGATTTCCATAAAACTGTCGTTTACGTTTCCGACCTATGCTTTTAACCATTTTCTTACGAAAAATAAAAACAAATACTGTAAAAGATTAATAATAATATCAGTTAAGACTAGCGAAATAAAGAAAACGTGCGGGCGAAAAGCGATGTAAACAAACGTGCACAGATCTATTTTGTTGCCATTTTAAGAAACAAAAAAACACATTAACTGTTGCCAAACATATTTTCAATATTAATTAATGTTTCTATTCAATAGATATTACATAGGGCTAAGTTTAATACTTATATTTTTATAAAAAACACCAACGTAAACAAACACTTCCGATCACTTTCGGTTTCGGGATGAATGGTTCCGGACCTTTAAATTGGGGACAACTAATTTTCAAACTGCTATATCTCTGCTTCTTGCGATATCATAAAAATTCTTGAGATATCATAAAAATTCAAGTGGTTTTAGAAAGATAAAAGATCAAATTTTATTATTTCATCAAAATTGAAAAATCGATTTTTTGACCGAAAATTACGTTTCTAGGGTGTACGGATACCTTAAATTTGTAGAGTTTGTAGGTTGGGCGTAGGTAAGTTCACCTGCAACGGGTACCTAAGAATTCTTTAGCCGAACAAACCGATGTTTTGTCCGCATGCAACAAAAGTGTTGACGGTATTTTTCAGGTATTATAATTGCTTATATTTTTTCTGATTTATGTTGTGATTAGCTATCTTTTAGAGTAATAAGTTTAATATTCATTTTTCTAGCAAGTTTTCATTAATAATTTCAGTTTATCACTTTATTAAATAAAAAATTTAGTTTATTATTGTAAAAATTGTTTTAGTTTATGAATTTATTAAAAGGGTGTCTACGTAAATTTTTAGTATATAAAAAAACTGAGTGTAAAAATTTTGATATGTTTAATTTATTAGCAAGTTTTAATTAATAATTTTAGTTTATGACTTTATTAAATAAAAATTTTTGTTTATTATTGTAAAAATTGTTTTAAACAATAAGTTTAGTTTATGAATTTATTAAAAGGATGTCTATGTAAAATTTAATTATATAAAAAATTGAGTGCCTTTCATCGCAAGTAAAGAATCTTAACCCCGTTTTTCATATTAGAATAATCATAATGTATTTAATACGTGTTCAGTAGATATCCTATACAAAATTCCAATGCATTTGTTAAAATTAGATCCTGTTTTTCAATAGTAAATACCTATTTTATACGTGAATACTCGTTTATCTGCAATGCCTATAATTTATTACTGTTATTTATCAAAACTTAACAAAAATGATTTGCTTTAGTATAATGATCTTTGCTAATTGTTTCACAGAAATTAATTTAATGATTCATTATTTTCCTAAACTACGTAAAATATGTTAATCGTTGTAGCTTAACTTTTATATTTTAATTTATTATATAATGCCGATGTTAACATGTAATCATCTTAATCCCTAGGTCCCCATTTTTGAACGTAGAATGAAACACGTGTCCCCAATTCTCTGTTGCATACCCCTAACAGCCTCCCTGGTTTTATCTATCGGCAAAGTAGCCTAGCGATAATGTACCGACTCTGTAGGGCCTCAAGGCACTTCTTATCAATTTCTTATCAGTAATGTGTTGAATGAAATTGCAATATCGCGTGCACGTGGTTGTTTTTATGCTGTGGATATATTTGTGAATTATTTAACCCATTTATGCCTAGTGTCCCTTTTTTGGGACGGCATTTTCGCTATTATTCGAAAACGTTATTTATTTTTGATAGCCTTTATTCATGAGTATGGAGCTTCAACTCTACAAAATATTTTAACATGACCAAGTAGGATGTTGATATTTCGATTTTTATGCCAATGATTTTAAAAGAAATCATCCCTTGTTCAAGAAGTTGACATAAGAAATTTATCTATTATTTCTGTTATCAGTAAAAATCGAAGAAAGTCGCAAAAATATCCAGGCACAAATGGGTTAAGTATTTATTATTATTATTATTATTATTTCGCATGTACAAGTGCAGGGTAAGTGCAATATTTTCTATTTTTTTAGTTACATAAAGATGATTATCGCAATTAACTCTTACTTACATTTTTTTTTCACAAATTGCTTTAATTGAAAATAATTATGTGGTTCTTATTGTTTGAACTTTTGATGTGTTGTACTTTTAAGTTGATTTTTTGTTGTTGTTGTTAATGTATGTTTTTCTGTATTTTGGTGTTTTGCAAAATTTTAAGTGGGTAATCCAGTTTAATTAATATTAATAGCATTATCGGTAGAAGTATTTTAAGCAGTTTGTTTACGAAAACTGGGGTTTGAGGGATTTCTCTTAATAGAAAATAAAGTCTGAATGGTATCTGTATTTTAGTAAATGTCTAATTAAGATGAAATTTTCACTTGCTAACTAATTTTATCCTACATAAAATGGTATTGTGAATCTGGTACATTGTTATAAGAAAAATAAAATTACTTTTAAAGCGTTAAATGTATGAGGAATTGCTATTTTATTAGTATTTAGTTTCTAAATGTGATGTCTATTTTTCTCTTATGCCAGCAAACATATTTTAAATTAATCAAGATGATGCCATGAAATAGGTAGCTGATAGGGGGAGTAGGGTTAATGTATTTTAAATCATTACTCTATTTTCCTGATTTGCTAGCCTGGTGATGCAAGTATTTTGTCGAGAGGCTAGAAGATTTAGTACGATGTCCCTTCACGTAAGTAAAAACCTTGTATTTTTTAGTTCAAGTAATGATAACTCTTTGCAATTTAAACTATCATTTTATCTAAGTAGTTGAAAGATATTTTATGTACATGCGGTATGAAACTGTGCATGCAATATACTAAAATGAATCTTCAATTTTTATTTCCAATGGTTCAACTTTCTAACAATAGTACTATCTAGTCTGAAAGCTTGTGCTAGTTAAACTCACCTTTCTATAAAATATGTTAAGTGCATAGATAAAATAATACCACTCAAAAGGTTGATACATGTACAAAATTATGCTTTCATAGTAAAACTGAAATTAGTGTTGCACATAAACAATCTAACTCGTATTGCATTGAAATTCTATAAATCGTGTTACTCTACTTGTAATATACAATTCGTATCGTATTCAAACTCTATAAATCATGTTACTCTACTTGTGATATACAATAAAAAAGTTTTGTAGGATTATTAAAAATGTAATTTTTTTCTCTAATTGATCTATAGAAAATATAAACTAGTATAATCGCTATCTAAAATCTATCAGAAATGTGTGGGTAAGAAAAAATGTTTAGATAAATACTTTGTTTGTTTGTGTTTTAAGGCAAACCTGCACGCGGGGTATCTGCCTAGGATGAGGGGTGCCTTGGTAGGAGGACTTTCTAAGGGGTTCTAACGTGTATTCACGGATAAATACTTTGAGTATTCATACATTTCGTATACAAAAACTTGAGCTTTTTTGGATATATGGCTAAGTGGTTTTCTCGCAATAGAATATAAGACTATATCCAAATCATTATTTGTAAAATCTTTCTATGGTGTAATTTTCTCACTTTCCTAACAGTAGAAGAAATTTGTAGAAAATGTATGAGTATTCTAAACCTTACTTTAATGTGAAACGGCTACTTAACAAAAATATGATATACAAAAAATTAGCTAAAAATTAAAACTCTTGATTAAATTTTTTTTTCTTGATAAATTAAAAACTCTTGATCAAAATATTTTTTCTTGATAAATTAAAAACATTTGATCAAAAAAAATATTTCTTGTAAAATTATATAACTTAAAATTAAAACTTGGTTAAAAAAATAAAAATAAATTAACTCTTGATTAAAAAAAATATTTGTTGTAAAATTATTTAACTTAAAATTAAAACTTGGTTAAAAAAAATAAAAGTACTTAATTAAAACTTTTGATTAAAAAATATTTGTTGTAAAATTATTTAACTTAAAATTAAAACTGTTGGTTTAAAAAAAATTAACTCTTGATTAAAAAAATATTTGTTGTAAAATTAATTATTAACTTAAAATTAAAACTCTTGGGAGATTTCTTTGGTTTGTACGCCTCCTGGGGGTGTTGTACGTTTCTTTGCTCCACATAGTTAATTATTATTTAAAGAAACAAAAACAACAACGCATCTTCTATGCTACGCCCTGTCTCCATTCATGCGAGGCTAGCGTGATGGGGAAAAGCACAGTAAAAATTTTTATTTGAAATGAGGCGGTAGATGTTCTACCGGGTGGCTGGTGGGTCCTCATTTAATTACAATAATAAAATTTTTTATTTAAGGTTTAATTTATAAAGTATAGCTTATTTAAAATATAACAAAGTCCCTTATTTTCAAGTCCCCTTATTAAAAAAATTTTGTTAAAGTCTGAAAAAATTACAAGTCTCCTTATTTCAAAAATATCTTAATGTCTGAAAACATTACAAATCCCCTTATTTGAAAAAAAGGAAAAAAAAATTCTTATCAGCCCTTCCAACATCCGCTCCGACCACGCCCCCCTTCCCCGCTCAGCATAGGGAAAGCATCCGAGCGGAGACTCCGGAGGCTCCGGCGAATTAACAGGGCTCCGGCTGGGGTGAACTGTCATTTCCTTACTACTCTCGGAATAATTTTTCACTGCTGCATATAATCACACGATATAAGTTTGAATGAAGAAAAGTACTCGAAGAAGAAAATAAAACTCGAAAAATCTTACTTAATCGCATTTTTTGCTACATGTATATTACTAACACTTCTTTCATACAACAGTGCTAGAAACATTACATTTATTAATATAATTAGCAATCCTCATTGGCGCTACTGCCGCTCTCGTCACAGTCCTCGTCATCACTGGCTCAGTCAATGCTTTTTTTAATCGTACAAAACAATTTAAACAAAACTTTTTAATTGAAATATGGGCTTCTTTCCACATCCACTCATGAAATAAAGCAAAAGTAGATGACGTGTTAAATTGAAAAAGTTTACAGTTAGGTATGAAAAACCGTGGTCATACAAAATTCATCTTACCGCTGAAAAATCCTTTAAAATAGAGCCAACTCGCGATTTTGCGACCCTTCCCGATTTAACGACCCTCTGATGAAGTCCAGACCGTTTTCCAATTACTTTTTCTAAGCTTTCGATTTAACGAATATTTGATTTAACGTCCAACTTGCCGAGTCCCGTGGAGGTCGTTAAATTGCGAGTCGAATGTATATAAAATGTACGCAGATGTTAATAACCTGGTACAGAGGCTAGGACAAATTACCTTTACAATTGTTTTGCGTTTGTGACTTTTAAAACAGAAGTATTTGCACTGCAACTGCAAAGCACAGGATCAAATACAAGGGGAAAAACCACTGATCGCAACCACTGTGTGGCCAAAGCATTTATCTGTAGGACTGTGAGTGAAAAACATCGAATTTCGTTTCCATACCATAAGATGACCAAAAGCTCGTTTTTTTTTTTTTTTTTTCTGTGTTCAGTTACCTAAAATTAATTCAATGTGTTCAGAATGTACGGAAAACTTGCTATAGCAAGTTTAATCCTTTAAAAATGAACGACTATACGATAGTAATAGGTTTGTTTACATGTGTATTATTGCAAAGCCCTTCAGTCTTTCTTTCGAACTTGAGCCGCTCCTAGAGGTGCCAAAGCGCCCCCGGGCAAGACAGGAGATTTTCGGCAGATCCTCCTCATACACACGAGTTTTCCTAGAATTCGATAATGACTGTTGTCCAGAGTAGCAAGCAAAATAGGCGGGGCTTTCTTTTACTGAAAGTTTTTTCTCCCCTCCTACTGTGAAAGAGTGGAGATGAGCGCCCGTTTTCTTTGGGAATGGCATTGTACGTAGATTGTGTATCTATTATTGAATAGAACAAACAATCTGATTTTGTCTGAATTTGAGTCTGTTCCCAGACTTGTTGTAAACAAAATTTGTCATGCACTTTGTTACACTTCCCTTCCTTTTTTTTCTTTTCAAGAGTAAAAGCTGCAAACCCTTGTTTTGCAAAACTCAGATTTAAACAACTGTTTACTGCAGTGCGCAAAATCTACTGACGATACTTAATGCTTTTCATTTTTGAAATTTAGGATAAAGGCAAAACGTCATTGACCAAAATAAGTTAGTTATAGAATAGACTAAAACATTTATTCTTATAAATATATATAATCAGTATTCTTAACTTATGGAACGGAAGGGGGGAGGGATAGGCGACAAAAACGTTCTTTTCACATATCCCTCAATCTCTAAGAAAAAAATATATATACCATTCTTGATGTAAAATACAGTCCCCGCGAATACCTAAAATTCAATTTATGGACATTCTGAAATTAATTCTCTAAAAAGGATCGATGGCCGCCCTCTCAAAGAAAAATAAATATCTGTATCTTGCGTTAAATTGTAAAAAATATAAATCCTATGCTTAGACAGAGCTTTATGGTAATTAAAAACTTATTTGTTTGAATTTAGTGTAAATGGCATTATTTTCCGGTACACCTAATAGCAATATTACGAATAATGCGGATATAGCACGCCTTTTCCCTCCCTGATTAAATCTCTACTGTTTACTTTAACGACAACTTCAAGTCTCTTAAATAAGTCTAATTTTTATATTAATGAAAACAAGATTATATTAACGATAATTATAATTATTTGCATAATATTTCTAATAGCATTACTGTGAGTGCATTTTTAGTTTTCATTATAGTATCTCAGGTGGCTAATAGACGTCTTACTTTCTGTTTATACGTATTTTAAATTACTGAACAGTTTATTTATTTGTTGATTACTGTCCATTAGTACTTTTCCACAATAATTTTTAGCGAGAGTTCTATAGTCGTTACACAACGCTTTTCTGTATGCTACATAATTGTAATAGTAATACTGTGCTATATGATTCAGATTTTTTCCGATTTCAACGCTGTTCTGTTATGGATATTGGCTTTTTCGATAGTCTGATTACGTTATCAAGAACCTGTTTAATAAGAATATATTTCCTTTTTACAGTTAATGCTTGTCTAATACGATTAATATTAAAAATGATGTTTTCAACTTTTACTTTTCAAATTTCTTAAGTAAATATTATCATTTATTAATATTTTAAAGTTCCATTCCATTGTCTTTACACAATTGAGTCTCTATTTTATTTAATTTGTAATTTTACTTGTAAACATTGTTTTAAAAACTTTTTCGTGCACTCGGTGTTAATTCTGTATTGTTTTATCATAAAATATTTTTTTGTAAATAAATTTTTTTACAAGAATTTAAGTAGTTTTATTGGGAAAAGATGATCATTCCACCATTGGAAATAGCTGTAAAACGTTGAAATTTGAAACTCGAAGAACCCAGCAGCCGGTCTGGTGTGCACATGTTCACGGCATCCATATCTCATCCATGTGGCGTTATATTTGCCTTAAATCAAAGTCTTCTAGAGTCTACAGCTTTGCGAAAACCCGTACCCAATTCACGAAAACTGACCACCTTTCCTTCTTTAACCTTCACATTAATGTTGTTCTTTTAGGAAAACTTGAACCTTTTGAGCAGCTTTTTAAAATATCCAATTGCGCTAGAGATTCGGAAAATTTTAAGAATGTCTCTTTACAAGTTTTACCGTGAACTGTTAGAATCAGTGCACCATGGATGTATTTAAAGGGGGTCCGGACACACACTTCCCCTCGAAATTTTGATTTTTGTTACTAAAATGATAGTGATATAGTCTTTTTGGGAAAAATTCTGCCTTTTTTACCGTTTGGACCCCCTCCAAAATGTTTTTCTGGATACGTGTCTGCAGTGCACCTATAAAAGTTACGGAATACTCAGGGGAAGAAAATGTTAAGCATGCAGAATTTTGCAGCATCTTTTTTAAACTGGTAACATTTTATCCCATTTTTGAAGACAAATTTTCGTGCTTAAGATTTTTTTTTCTGAAAATTCCATGCGATATACAGGTTTACTGTTAATATTAGAACATAATACAGTTATTGAGTAACTTATATTAATTTTTTTGAGTTTTTAACATCTTTAGTTTGTTTTTACAGCTGTTCAAAAGTCCTCTAATGACGATCCCTTTTGAAAAGGAACACCCTTAACAGTATATTTCAAAAATGATCTTTTGATTCCCGTAACACAAATACAAATAAACTAATTATGTTAAGCACTTCAAGATTTTTGGAAATTCTCTCTACATGTTATACTATACACTTAAATTAGTGATAAACCTATATCAGATAGCAAACTTACGAAAAAAAATTCTTAAATATCTGAAATTTTGCAGAATGTGTAAAAATTTTATAGTGCAATTTCATTTTCAAGAATGTTTTCAAGTTTATCTTAATGTGCGTGCCAAGACCGTGAGAGATATTTTGCTTCTTCAAAATACGCTCTTAATCAATAGCAACATTACTTTTATTGGTTGGTTTTCACTATCAACAAGTTGTAAAAATGTATCGATTTGTCTTTTATTTTAAATCATAACCGCTATACTGAAAGCACTTAACTGAAGTATGACACATACAAAATTTTTTGCAACCGCAATTGCGCTCCCAGAAGGCTTCTAAACACTTCATTTTAAATCAAAATTTTTTTGAAAAATTTGTTCTCAAAATTTTTTGAGAGAGGCGTCCCAAATAAGGGAATAATTAATATTGCATGATGTTGTATATTAATAACTTGAAGAAACTGCACACCCATTAAACTTAACAGATATATATTTATTAGGAGAGCGCTCGAATGCTACATGCTTCGCGGCCGTACACAAGATTGACTCGCAGAGCCAGGGAAAAATGCAATCTGGTTAGCGTGCGCTGCAGGCGCCATCTATTAACCGTAAGGTCACTTACAACACATGATTAATATAAATTAATAGTTTTATATAAATTAATTATAATAATTTTATTAATGCATTGATTCATCAATCATAATTAATTAATATTAATTAATTATAACACCATACCACACCTATACCCCGAAAGTTCAACACATCCTATCATTTATCGGTTACACAATAACCCTGGCCCCTCCTTCTTTTGAAAGGTGCGGACCCCTACCCTCCCAGTCCTGGCCTGCTAAGATTTAACGATAGTTAAAAATCAGTCATTTCTAAAATTTCGTATTTATCTGCGAATTTACAATTTTTTTTGAAAATCTTAGGGGAGATGAAAGCCTGCTAGGTAGGGATCAGCCCCGTTGACCCCGTCTGGTTACGGCCTTGGGTTTTCTTCTTCATTTTCTTTTAATCTTCCTTAAATGGGGTTTGACGTTTTACGCGAAAACAGGAAATTCGAAAAGTATATACAGGTATGTTTCATAGGTTTAGCTCATAACCTTAGTGCCACCTAGTAAAAATGTCTTAAAATATACTCTGGTAAAAATAGTTCTCACAAGCTTCTTATGCGAGACGGAAAATTCTCGCGAGAAATCTCGCGCGAGACATCGTCTCGCAAAATATTTCCTTTCTCGTCTCGCGTCTCGTCTCGCAAAAAAATTGCCTGTCTCGTCTCGCGTCCATCCCTAATTACTATAATTAGAAACCGCATGGCGGCTGCCGCCAAAAGGATAGCTCCTATACTTTATTCTATAAAACTCAGCAAGCAAAACAAAACGCTCATATACAAAACAATGATCAGGCCTATCGCTACTTACGCAGCCCCCGTATGGGCTTTTGCAGCTAAATCGCACATGAAATCCCTGCAAGCTAAACAAAGTGCAATACTTAGAAAAATCCGTAAAGGAAACCACTTCCTAAGAAACACTACGATTCAAAATGACCTGGCCATTGAGCCGATTAAGCACACAATCCACAGACTTGCCGTCAACTTTTACGAAAAGATATCCAGTATCAATAACGACATTCTTGCCGAATTTCCTGATTACGACTTTCGTGATCCATCTAACAGCAAAAGACCGAAGGCGGTTCTCGCCAAATGCTCTCCATATCTTGACATATTTGATCCTCCACAATAACGTACTTCATACTGCGGCTTTAAAATAAAAATAATCTATATAAATAAAACAGAGTGTAAACTGTCCGTTTGTCTGTCTGTCTGTCTGTGTCTCGCGTAGCTCCGAAACGGGTGATCGTAGACCTACCAAATTTTGTACGGAAATTCTCCAAGACGGGTCTCGACACACCTCGAAGCGATTTTTTCGAAATTCGAATTAGAAAATGTTTTGTTTTATGTTTTGTCCGATTTTTAGCGATTTTTCTTGCGTAATACATAATAACGCCGATAATTGCGCTCGCAAGAAAACGATATTTACATCATCGTATAGAGGAGAAAATTTTCTTTTAAAAACTGTTTGTTCGGACTGTGTAACATAATTTTCAGATTTTTGGGAATTTTTCAAATAAAATTAAATTTGACGCTGACTTTCGAAAAATATTTTTAAAACTGCTGCATCTTGAATTCTATCTGTCATAACTTTTTTATATTTGGGCAAAAGACGGAGCACATAATTCGTCCACTTTTAAAAGAAGAACGGGGGGAAAATATAAATTAGGAGAATTTTTACGAATTTTTAAGTAAAGAAAGATTTTCATTTCAGTAGTACCTGCTTATGAGTTTCGGTTTGATATCTTGCGGTTTGGTTGTCATGGATACAGTAACAATGATTAAAATTGCCAGTTGAAAAAAATAAATAAAAACGGGTCCCGCGAGCAGACGGTTTCTTTGCTTGGCTCGATTTCCTTTTATAAATACTGGATTTATTTGTGAGAAGAAAAATTAAACTGCATAATCTAGAAAAACAATTTTAAAGCCTTTATAAATAGCGCAGTCTTATCTCTTATCTCTTTTCTTTTTGTAAAGGGTTGCAAGAGAGGGTGACGTATTTTTAAAATAAAAAAAATGTCCATTTCATGTAGTATCTGAGGTATTTAACGCTAAAACGTGAACCTAAAAGACAGCATGTCTGAGGAAATAAGACATTTTGAAAGTGGGAAGTTTACTGCAAACGGTCCATTTTCACTTTTTTGATACCGAATGACGCTGACATAGATTTTTTTTTTGTGTGTGTCATTATATTGCAATGATCCCAGGTTATTACATACATGACGCAAATTTTAAGTCAAGAGTGAAATAATTTTGCTTTTTCTAGATTCCACATCACTGGAATTAATTCGAATTACACATGTGAGGAAATTTTTCGTTTCCTACCGTGCGAAGAACGGGCACGCAGCTAGTTAATTAAATAAAAACAAAACCCTTTCCCTACTTAACATCTTTTTGCCGGGCTGTTCATGCAGATCACTTCTTACTGTACTTGACTGATATTCATCTCAACCCGTCCTGTTTGGGGACTCATTACAAGACTGAAAATACCCTACTTAGATCTTACAAACTGGAGTTAAAGGCCTAGTGCCCAGGGCACTCCTACAAGAACCTATCATCAGTCAGTCAGTCAGTACAATCATTCAAATAAAATTTGTCGTTTGTAAAGTGTGTTACGATAAAATAGTTATAAACCTTCATATATTAAAAACTAGCCGCCTCCAGCGACCAGTTGGTTCGCCATCTTAATAAATCTTGCCCGGAGAAAGTCCTGTTTCTCACAGGCTTCCTTGGCACTGAAATCTCTCAGATTCTGAATGGAATTTAAAATTAAGATGGTTACAAACAGGGGCGGCAATAGGGTAAGTGACGCCCCCTACTAACGTAAAAAAGGATGCCTCTTTTTATGCTCTACTTAGTATTTGAGTTCGAAAAGCCGGGCCGTGGTAGCCCAGTGGTTAAGGCGTTGGACTCGTAACCGGAAGGTTGCGGGTTCGATACTGGCGTACCACTAAAGACCACCGTGTACATGCGGTGCACGTGCATGTTAAATCCGTGGTTCCGAAAGTCCTCTCGGCGGTCGCTAGCAGTTTCCGAGGGGTGCCAATAATCAGAAGCCCCCACCTTCTGATGAGGTTCCAAATTGTTGCGGGAAATTCTGGGAAGGACGTATATGTAGCTCTAAGCGACACATTCAGTGACGCGAGATGTCCTCTCCTGGCAAACAAACAAACATTTAGAAGCCGGCGCCCCGATACTATGCTAACCTTGCTTATCGTGTCGCCCCTAGTTACAAAAATAAGATGGTTTAGTGATAAAAACTTACAAAAAGGTACACGCTTAAACCCAAAGAGCGAAAAAAACCGATACAATGCGGAGCGATCCGTTTCCATGGAAACCCAGGTAGCACACATACGTTGGGGCAACGTATGAATGCATACGTTGGGGCAACGTTAAAAAGACACGTTGGCTTACGGTTATCCAACGGTTGGCAACTGGTTATTTCTTACGTTGGGCCAACGTATGCTCTAACGTTTTGCCAACATATTTCCAACCGTTGGGCTAACGTATGAATGCATGCGTTGGGCTAACGTATAAATACATACGTTGGGCTAACGTATTAATGCATACGTTGGGCTAACGTATTAATGCATACATTATGTTAACGTATAAATGCATACGTTGGGTTAACGTGTAAATGTATACATTGGGACACCGTAAAATCTGTATGTTGTCACTCTATTATCCAACTGTTGGAAATTGGTTATTTTTAACATTTAGCTATCATAATTGTTAACCGTTACATTTATAGATTAGTTTCATATTTTAGGCCAATGCAGAAACCTAATGTTGGATAATTATATTTGACGAATATTTGACAAATTGATGTGCTATTTCATAACATTTCTATAGATATATGAAAAACTGTCAAATTTGAAATTAAAGTTTTTAATTATTTTACTAACAGCAAATGCAGTGACAGATTCAGATAAGTTTTAAGGGACGGCAGATATGTAGAACGAAGCATATTATCAAATAGTCACATTTTTTCTTTCATCAAATATGGTTCCGCCTCAACAGTGGGTTTCTGTGCGCTTAGGAGGAGGGCGAGCGGACACCCCACCCCCCCTAAAAAGTACTTTTGTCGACAAAATCGTCAGTTGCCAAAGGACTGTCAGCAAATTTCAGCTTTAATCACCAATCTGTAAAATGCTCAGTGTATAAATTACCAGTTCTGCCGACAGTTTATTATAAGTTATACTATATCATGAACACAACATTAATAATAATAATAATAATAATAATAAAAGTTACAGGAGTTTCAAGGTTTTACTTACAACATATTTTTAAGAGGTAGTGAGGGTGCAGAGTTAAAAAAATTAATCTGAAGGGACTAAAAATTGATTTTTATACTTTATTTCATTGTTACTTCATAAAATGTTGCAAATAAGACTTGATTTTGCAAGCAATTTATTAACTTGGTGTCAAATATGCAACTTGACATAAAAAATTTACATATAATAGAGATTAAATAAATGACAGAATATAGCATAACATAAAATGATATACTAAAGAGTTGCCTGGGTCAAATGCTTTAATAAAGAATACCACATTGAATTTTACTGTATAAATATTTATTGTTTTACTCATTGATGTAACTTTACCAAAAGTTATACTTTTTTTTCTTTTAAGAACAGCCCTAATAACTTTCTCAATTTACACGAAATTTATAAAATTTAATACATAGTCACTAACTGCCCCAAAGTAACATCACTTTAGGGGAAAAAAAACTAAAAAAAAAACATATAAATCAATTTGGAAAATAAGAAAAAAATAAACTAAACAAAAAAGTAAACATCTCAAAAAAAAAAAAAAAAAAAAAAAGTTATTGACAATTATGAAATTATGCGATACAAGCTTTGAAAAAATTAGACCGCAGAGATCAAAAGTATGCAGACTTTGAACTAGTAATTAAGAACATTTAAAGAATAAATAAACAAATAAAACAAAAATATGAATACCACTTATAATGCCAATAGTTTCTTCTCTTTTACAGCATGCCACTGACAAAAATTCAATGGTTTTCCACAGGACCAGTTCAGAGTACTAGAAAATAAAAAGATAATAAAGTGATAAACAGCCAAAATCAATCAGTTTTTCTTGTAACATATTTTATTCATCACTTGGCTCTGCAAGCTTTAAAGACAGGCTTCTCAAAAACTCGGTATAATTCAGAATGCTTCTTCATAGACAGCATGATGAACTTTTATAGAACAACAAAACTGCAGGTCTTATCCCATTTTTAGGGAGAAATTCACGAAAGTGGAAACTGTATCTGATGGCTAATTCTCCCTCTATTTTGGACAATACAATATGTTATAAATTTTTCTCTGAGTATTTCACTTCTATAAATTAACCATTTGTATTGCCATAAATACAGCTTGTGAAGAGAAATTCTGAATTTTCAAATTTCTGACTAAGTTTTTATTCTGACATAGAAGAAATTCTGACATAGTTGAATTCTTTTAAAACCTGTTCAGAAATTGCATTATTTCTTGTAAAAAAAAAAATAATAATAACTTGATTGAAACATTTTGTTTCTACTCAGTGAGACACTTAATGAAACACAATTTTTGTGAGAAATCTACTACCCATCTGATTCAGTGCTTAAGATATACATTCTTCTAAAATGGGATGCTTTGCAATGCAAATAATAATAATAATATAAAATTCACACAGACATGTGTATAAGGAACATTTATAACATATGATATGAATATAAAATTAACTCCCAAATTTAAAAATACACTGAAACAGTAAATAATTAAAAATAAATACATACTTATATCTAAAGACATCCAAAGTAGTATTCACCCTTATCAAAGGTTCGTGAAAAATCACCCAGTCATCGCTGTTATTAACTCTCCTATATTTCAAGAAAATGAGTATTCAGTACATAAAAAACATTCTAAAAGTTTCGTTTTCTAAAGCAACCAATTTATATGAATATTCATTTATTATCAATTTATATATATTTAACTAATGACCACCCAAGGTAGGAGTCTTCAGTTAAAATTTACATTTAAACATTATCACAAGAACAAATGATTCGGTGGTAGATCGAGGGGTAATGGGATGAGTGGCTATAGGGCTTCAGTCCCCCCCCCCCATCTCAAATCCAGGCAGCAATTATGACATAAAGTCGCTTGAGTCAGAAGTATGGGTCTAAATGGGGGCCCCCTTACATTTTGTTTCTTCACCGACTCTGACAATTGTCTTTCTGTATTTTCCACAGTATTTACCCGTTTGCCCATGATAATCAGGGAACAATCATATTACATTAAATTTTTCAGTAATATTTGACTTATTTATTAAGATATATTTTTCAGAAATTTGTATATGAATGCATTTAAAATTATTTCAGATTTTAAATGCAAAAATAATGTGTAACAGATAAACAGTGATAATTCGCAAGTAATAATATATTAAGATGCTAACATATCAAAAATATATACTTGTGCAATATATATGAGGAATATTTGAAATATACACCCAATATTGTGGATACATTTTAAATAAATTTAATTTAAATTCATTAAGATTGACAATATAATGGGTAAATATTAATTTGCTACAATTTACATTAGTATTTATTTCCAATTTAATGATAATATTGAATAATTAAGTATATGAACATGAAAAAATAAAAATACTATAAAATTAATTACTTGTCAATATTAGGAATACATTAGAAATATTACCAATGTTTACCTAATATTGTGTATACATTTTAAATACATCTGGGCTAAATATTAACTTGCTGCTATGTAAAAATACTGGTTTGGGTTTTCAATGTTTTACAATCCTGTGAGGTGCTATTTGAAAGTTTATTGGTAATGGAACTACTTCAGAACTACTTCCAAAATATAGGCAATATTGCAGATACATTTCATTTAAATTCAGTAGAAAAAGGATTAAAATTATTTTGAATTTTTAAGTAAATTTTACCAATATCATAAATTTATTTACCCTTAATGATACCCAGTAGAAGACCCAAACTCTGAAATCCATGCTGTCTGCTTTCTCAACAATGTCAATAAATAATGAAATCTGTTCTGCTACCTGCAAGTTCAGAAAACCACAGAATAATATTAAATACTTGAAAAATATAACATTAATGATATGGGCACCCATAAGGGGGGGGGGCTCAAGGTAGGGAACTTGCTCCCCCCCTAGGAGAGGAGAGCAGGGGCAGGGACATACCCCAAAAAAAATTCTGGGAGTGTCCAAAAATTTCGGAGGGGGTCCAAACGATGAAAAAGGCAGAAATTTTCACAAAAAGACTTCACCATTATTGCTTTGTTAATAAAAACTGAAATTTCGGAGGTGTTACAGACCCCCACCCCCCTTCCTGGGTACGTCCTTGGCCAGAGGGTGACTGGTGGGGCTTCAGCCACCCTCGAAATAAGTAAACATAAGAAATGGAGAAAATTACATATTCGTGGGTAATTTTGAAAGTTCAGCTTGAAATTTTTAAGGTTTAGATACGTCCCTAAGCCAAACTCACTCCCCCCCCCCCACTTAAGTATGTTTTTTCAATCTGCAAAGATATGTTCTGATTAAATGAATTTAAAATGAAATATGCTAGATAAATTTTAAGTTTATGAACATTTCCTATGCAATATGTGAAATAACCTTTATTAAAAATGAAGTCTTAAAAAAATGCAACTCAAAGCATGGCTTTTTCCATAACATTACAGAAATAATTCAGCAATCAAAATTAATTGAATGTCAACAATATTATTTGAATTGTCTTAGACTGAACAAGTGTAAAGTAAGCTTTATTTAAGGGGAATAGATGAAGTGAATATTATCAAATACAATGAAGAACCGTTCTGATTATACCATCTTTAAAATAAAACAAACTACATTAAAATCGGCTCATCCATTTGGGATCTATTTTGCCACACACACATCCAACTTTTAGAAAAAAAAACCAGGCTTTAGTATCTTAGAATGAAAATTTAATAAACTAAATTCATATTCTGAAAAAATTTAAGGACCCCTTAAAATGGGGTGTCTGGGGCATGTGCCCTCCTTGCTCCTGTGATAATCATGGTCTTATCATCACAGGATTTTCAGTAGTATTTGACTTAATTATTAAAATATATTTTTCAGCAATTTGTACATAAATGCACCTAAAATTATTTATCAGATTTTAAATTTTGAAATAATGTACAGTAGATAAACAGTCTTAATTCACCATTACTGTTATATTAAGATGCTGACACATTAAAAATATTTGTTAGTACAATATGAGGGAAATTTATAATATACACACAATACTGTGTGGATACATTTTAAATATATTTAATTTAATTCATTAACATGGACAATATAATGGATAAATGTTGCTAATTTTTACCAATATTAGTTTTTATTTCCAATATAATAACAATGTGAAGGATTGAGTATATTAGCATTAGAAAAATAATAAAATGGTATAAAAATATTTTTAAAAATTACTTGTCAATATTAAGAATACATTATAAATATTTCGAATTTTTACTTAATATTGTGAACACATTGTAAAGATATTTGGGCTAACTACTAACTTGCTACTATTAAAAACTTTATCAGTAATGGAATTACTTCAGAAACATTTCCAGTATATAGCCAATATTGTGGATATATTTCATATGTTAATTAAATTCAATAGAAAAAAATTAGCATTATTTTGAATTGGTATCTAGGCTAAAAGGTAAGTTTTACCAATTTGAGAATTTTATTTACCAATATTGATACACAACAGAAGACATAAAATCTACCAAACCAAAATCTGCAAGGCTCTAAAATTAATACTGTATTACTAAATTTAATATTGTAACACTTACCTTTATTACCAGTAATATTAAACTTATCCGTTACTATACTATTGAATTATCCTTAAACAGTATACAAACTTTTCAATTCCAAAAATCTCGCATTTAACACCAAAAACAATAACTTTTTTTCCGCGTTGAATCAGTTTACCAGCATATTATCCCTTGTGTTTTTCGTACTACTAATGAAAGCTCACACATTCTGAATCACCTGCTACTTTCAGCTGGTTTCCCTGATTTAAAAGTGGACTTTCCTGAGGCCATCTGGGGTGTTCGATCGTAAATTATCCACTTTACCATATGAGAGAGAGGTTTGTGTATGTGTAAAAAGTGGAGAGGGAAATATTACACCACAACAACAGAGCGGTTATTTTGATCTAACAACGTATATATGTATAGTCTAAGCGTGAATCTGTGCTAGAGTGTGCAATAAGATAAAGTGATGCACATAGACATATTGAAATTTAATCACAAAATATTTTTTTCCCACGTTTGTAATTTATTTCAATATAAATTGCATACAATATATAATTGATCATTATTTTCTGCTTTTGATTTAAAATTTTGTTTATACTATTTGCAACAGGCGCGTATCCTTCCTAAAAATCTGACCCTTTACTTAGTTTAAAATTTGATACTGAGGCTACAGTTGAAACACCTTGCTTACAATTTGATACACAGGTTAGAGCCCTCTCCACCCCCGAAATAAAATCCTGACTGCACCACCGATTTACAAACACGCATCAAAACATGCTCAAATATTATATACAGAAACAAAAAACGAATGCAAGATTTCAGCTATATAAGCATAAATAACATACTACGATCAAGTATAGAGGCGGATCCAAAGATCAATTTCTCGGAAGGGTATAAAATTAAAAGAAGCAGGCTTGTTTAAGTCTTAAAAACAAAATGTATAGTAATAGTCTTGTTACAATTTTCGTTTTAGTGATTTTTGTGCCAGTAAACAAGTCCCTTTTGTCCCCTCAAGCCAACTTCATTCCAGATCATGTAATGTAGTGTGTATTTAAGGCAAACATGCACATTAAGTATCTGCCTAGGGTGGGGGGGTGCCTCGGGCGAAGGACTTTTAGGGGATTTAATGCGTATTCACGCTACATCTGGAGGAAACCGCCCAAGAGGCCAGATAATCCGTGTATATTTTTGAAAGCATATTGGTATATATCGTCAGAAAATTTTGTCTTTACACCCCCCTTCCCAACATTTTTGCTTAAAACTGGCTCTAGTCCCGTCACTAACAGAAATGTGTTATTTTCAAATAGTAAACGATCTGTCAAGTTACAAACATATATTAATCTATAGAAAACTAACCTATTTTGCACTATGAGGAAAATTAATATTGCAGGTGCAACTTATGAACTGTTTAACAAAAAGGAGGGGGGAGAGATCGGAAGCAGGAAAATATTTAGAAGGTCCTTTCAGAAGCTATTCTTTACAGTTTTAGAGAACCAGGACGGCAGGCAAACCAAAATCATAAAAACTTTTCGAATTAATTAAAAGAAAAAACATATAACGTTAAAGGAAGAATGCTTATTTTTTTAAATATGATTCATATCCCTCCTTCTCCTTTGACAGTTACTTTTGTAAAGTGTCTCTCAAAACCTCTGAAAATTTACTCAATTGAAACTTTTGTAAGGAGGCTTAATCTCTCTTTTTTTTTAAATATTCATGTGGGGAAATCCAATAGGAGTAGAAAGTCACTGAAGAATGTCACAGAAATCATTCTTTACTAAAATATTTATTTATTATTTTTTACATTTATTTCAATTTACGTAATTTTTTAGATTCTTAATTTTTAGTTTGCCCGAATAAAATTGGTATGGAATACAATGACATTTCGTAGTTCTATTTTTATTTTCAGTTAACTGTAGATATTGACTGCAAACTAAAAGAAAAAAAAATATTGCATGCGTAATGCATATGCATTACGCATGCAATATCAACGTATGCAAGTATCGCAAGGACGCATGCAAGTATCAACACACGGGTGCATCTATATTATCTGACTATGAGAAAGATATCAGTACAACAGAATGTATTAGTGATGCTGCTTACACGCTATAGCACATAAAATCAAAAAAGTCGTTGATGGTACGCAAAAAAAAGGTTACGACGCGTCCCGCATAATTACCATTGCACAAAATTTTGAAAAAAAAAAAAAAAAAAGAGAGAGAGAGAGAACTTTTTTTTCCATAGCGCATCCTTTCTCTAATGCAAAAAATAGAATGTCTGAAGAAAAGTTTTAAAAAATCAGTATTGATTTCAGTTCATGGACCTGAACTCTCAGTCACAGCATATTACTTAAAGAGCTACTGATATTTTTCATTCAACTAAAATACGCAGTAGAAGAGACTTGTCAAAGCAATAAAAATGTTTTTTCTTCCAGTACTCTCAAAGAGTATTTGATTGCATATAGATTATGTATTTTTCTCTATAAAATTTGAGTCCTGTAGCATATAACAGGTGTAGATACAAAAATCTCTTCTAAAATAATAAATAAATAACAAAATGAATTTGGTAAATATAGGTATATATATGAACTGTAAAGTACTATAACACATTTGTAAAATATTAAAATAACTGAATTCTTAAAACTGTAAAATATTTTATACATACCTTTAACAACAAAACAATTTTGATGCACAAATTTAAATCCTTGTTGTTGATTAACCACTGTGAACCAACGAGATTTCAAAATTGAAGTAGTGTTAGTTTAATAACTACTTCTAAATCTGAAATCTCATTAGTCATTATAATCTTGCAAAATATAAGCACGGCTCAAGTTGATTTTTTTTTCAGAATTAACTTATTAGGAGAAAACAATTGTGTCCAATTTTACCTTCTCGACTGTTGTACAACTATGAGCAAATAAAACTTTATTATTAAGCTGTCTAGCATTGTTTAGTAATCCAAAACGCATCTTTTAATAAGCACT
The DNA here is from genome assembly GCA_038373885.1 of Cheiracanthium punctorium. Lineage (NCBI taxonomy): Eukaryota > Metazoa > Arthropoda > Arachnida > Araneae > Cheiracanthiidae > Cheiracanthium > Cheiracanthium punctorium. The sequence continues at coordinate 8,491 of JAWZYV010016150.1, read as the reverse complement.
GTGCAATTATTATATATTTATTACCATAGCTGCATAGTAAGTTGTTTGTTTACGTACTTTGAAGATCGTTAGGCTTATGGACAATCAATGGATATGGAATTATAATCAATGCATCAATAATAATAGTTATCGTGATTCAAGTTACTACGAACCTATGCAACGAATAAAATTCACAGATATATAGCTGAAAAGATAAATATTCGTTTCAGATTTCAACTATCAATCACTTTATAAAAGCGTATCAACACATCATAACAAGCAATGGCGGAAACGGAACGGCGAACGGACATGAATCTATCGCTTCCCGGTTTCCTGAATGTGTGTCTCTGCGCATGCGCAATGGTACGGTTGCCCAACACAACATTCAGCCATCCGATGGCTAACGGTTGTTTACCAACGGTTGCCCAACACAACCTTTAGCCAACAGAATACCGACATTTCCATATTAGAGCTGCAGCAAATCGTACGTATTCGGTACTAAAATGCGGATAATCACTCAGACTCGAAGGAACGAATTGCTACTTTTCGGTTGATATCGTTACTCCATCCGAAGCTGGGACTCTACCACCATAGTATCGGAAAGCTTTCGCTAGTGAATATATCGAGCCTTCTCTTCTCATGACGTCACAATCCGAGAAATATCCGATATGCCCTGCTACTACGATCGTATCGTGATGGTTTCACTGTCGTATTGACTATCGGAAATATTGTTGTTTTTTCCCGACACGTTGGATGAAGGCGAAAACTCGCATTCCGGCATCGGGGTGTGTACGAGATCCATCGGGTACGAGATGGATGGGTTTTTATTGTGTGGATCGTGGAGTGTCAAGTACTTCCACAAAAGGACCCCTCTCCCTAGCATGTTGGGTCTGTCAAAAACGGGCTTCCACTCGTGATGGATGTCTCCGGAGTCTTCGGAAATTCTGAAGACAGCGCCTTCGTTTCAGAAAAAGAGAGGAAAGCCTAGTGTTTTGATTGGTTGATCGCTCTGAGTGTCGGATAGACCTCTAGCAAGCACAAAAATACTCGCTTTTTTTATTCGACACTCATCGTGGTAGCGCAAAAAGGAGAGTCGCGGCTACTTATTCGAAGTATCTGACTATCCGTGAGCGAGAAATATCCGTCACGGATATTCTACGACACCATGGTAGTAGACTCCCTGTTTCGGATCGAGCAGCTTCGAACTTCGAATACAGACTGCCAGGCGAGGCGAACTAGGGGGGAAACGGGTTCCAGTAATAGAGTACTAATATCTTCTGTTATTTGTTACTGGATATCGGATCGCGGTTTCAAGGGGGAAAATGACTTTCGAGTGTGCATTTCGGATCGACCAGGTTCGAACTTCGAATACAAGACTGCCGGAGTAAAAAAATGAGTTTCGGTATTTGAGTAATAGTATGTTCCGTTCCGTTACTAGATACCGGAAGTATTATAGATTCTGGCTGTTTGAAGGGAAAAATAAGTTTCGGTATTTGAGTAGTAGTATGTTCCGGTTGCATTTCGTTTGTGCCGAGCCGAATGGTATTGTTTTGATGAGGTTTGGAAGAATCTGTATGTTTCGTTACAGTTATGGAGATGGATATAGTATCTGCTGCTCTATTGATATGGGTCGTACAATGGGGGGATAGGATCCGGTGTATAGTATGTTTTTATGCGTAGTTGAACTTTTTTTTGCGAGGGGGGGGGAGGAGGTGTTCTTATAATTGTAGAGGAGCAATGTCTATAATAGAAGCATGTTAGTAAGGGGTGCTAATTTCGGGCTTTCTAACATTTTAGTACTAAATATTGGTGCAATCAGAATTCTTTCTTTCAGGGTGGTTCCGAAGCAGGATTGCGAACTTTTTCTTTTTTTTTTAAGCTAGAATCGAAATATGAGTAATAAATAACAAATTATTTAAATACACCTTTTAAAAAATTATATTTTTATAAAGTAAACGAATTCACACATTTTTATTATTTAAAATATTATTTGGAACTAAAAAAAATATTTGGCATGGAAACTTAAACACATTTTTTAAGTAATTGTTTAAAAAATATATAAAAAAATTGGGAGGGACCCGAGATTTCTATGCCCACTCCTGCGTAAGCCACTGCTATTAAAATAATTCAATAAAGTTCAGTATGTTTCTAAAATGTCGGCGTTTATGGGGGCATCTGCCGTATTTTATGGTACATTTTATTCCATGAACTCATGGAATAAGCATTGTCCGGTGCAACCATTCTTTCTGTATGAAAGGAGTGATAATTTTTGTTTAAAGAATGCTCTCATATATGCACCCACAGAAGGGGCTAAACCCTTTCATCCCAAAACTGCAAAAATAGAACTGGAAATATTCTCACTGAATTAAACAATTTTAATTTAAAATATGGTAATTTTTATTTTACTTCGAAAAATGGTCCAGCAAAAGAAGTTTTTGGTATGAAATAAGAACTCACAAATAATAAGATATTATGCTTGTAGAGACGTAAAGTAGTTGATATCATACTGAGATCCCCTGCCCTGTGAATTTTATATATGTGGCCCAATCCCTGGATCTCAGTATTCGAGAACCCGCTCTCAGAAAAAACACGAGTCACAAGCTTTCCTGTACACTTTTTATGATAAGAATGAACAGGTTAAACCAGCGTTCAGAATTTAAAAAAGGGGGGTTGAGAAAAAAAAAAGAATGGCATATGTCTTTGGAAGATTTCTATGTGCACTCTTAGTAATTCGGATAATTTAGCATTGTATAAAACCATAAATGTGTATAAAAACAATCTGTAAATCAGAGAAAATAAGATCTAAATACAACTTTGTACAACTTCGCTAAAAATAATTCTTTTTGGTTAGGTTTTGTTATGGGTTTATGTATGGGCGGCATATACCCATAATAACACTGACCCGGATGTGTTGTTATGGGGCACATATAACACCTTATTACCGATTCTATTAGTAGTAACGAAAGTAACGAGTAACGAATAGTGAACATCTGAGTAACAAATACATACGGATACTCATTTTGTCGTTACTTTTACAGCACTATTCCATATGGACATCCAACGTTTGCCCAACGTAACAACCTTGTGCCAACCACGTGCCATCAATAACCCAACGTATGTGTGCTAGTTGGGAACCTACCGGTTTTTCCGCGAAAGTGCTCTTTAAGTAGTCTTTTTCCTCAGAACTCCTTTTCCCCCTTCCTGTTTTTTCCGAGAATTTCTGTCCTCGCTTATTGTTATATTCCGCTCCGCTCTTGTGATCGAAAAACGCTCCTAAAGGAGAAGCTCACTTTTGAAAACTGGCTCAAAAATCGGTCCGACTGATCGAATTTCGCTCGTTTGGTTTAACCGTGTACTTATTAATTCTGAAGAGCTTCTGGATAATATTGGCCGTCACCAAAAAACGGAAGGGAAAAATACAGAAAATAGGAAACACTTTCAGATTTTAAATACGCACTGAAGTGCTATATATTAAAAGCGTATCATAATCCATGGGTCTTCCCTATTTTCTTTCCTTATTCCATTAAGTTGGAAAGTGTTTCATTATTCATGAGTGTGATTGAACAAAATTAAAATTGGTATTTCAAACATCCTTTTTCTGGATGTAATCATTAGAAATAGATGGGGCGGAAAATGCACAATTCGAACTGAATGAAAGTTTCAAAAACTTATTCGGGTGTATTCCTAATCAAAGTAGCAGACGATAAAGTGACGATAAAATATTATTTTAGCATCATTTAACGATGATAGAGCATCAGTCACGTGATACAGTGTGTTTCTTGCAAATTTATATTAAATTAAAAATACGCTCTCATTAAATTGCGCCAAGCGCTAGAATCATCTTCTCAAAATCGCATATCAACCATTTTATTTTTCTCCATATTAAAAAGTTGCACATTTTAGTCTCGGAAAATTTTCAAATCCTATTTTCCTTTGAGTATAAAACATTTCATTCCAGCTGTGATTTCACATGCGCACGATATTTAAATTAAAAAATAACCTTGCAAATAATCGAAATTTAAAAAAAATCGTTATTCTTTTATTTTTACTTCAAGAGTCTGAATCATTTCATAAACTTGCCAAATATGGCAACCTATTAGATATGCTTAATCCTCACTTTTCCACTGCGAGGGTTACAATTGCGAAATGGCGGAGAGCAAAAATTAGCCTTTTGCAACACGTTTTTTATCGATATCTCCTAAAAGAATTCGAATTTCGAAAAAATCGCTTCGAAGTATGTCGGGACCCTTCCCGTAGAATTTCCATACAAAATTTGGTCGGTCTACGATCCCTCGTCTGGGAGACAGACTAACTAACTGACATTTTACAGTTCGCTTTATTCAGGGGGGGGGGATATCGGGATATATCCCCCCCGAAACTTTTGGATTAGTGATGAAATTCCGTCTATTTATGCAGATATAAGTTCATATCCCCCCGCGAAAAATTTTCCAGGCGCATACCCCCCCCCCCCCGAAAAATTTTCCTGGCTACGCGCCTGGCTTTATTTATGTAGATGATAGAGCGGAGACGTGAGTGTCGTTTCAATTTTAATAATTAGACATAAGAAAAATATTTTTAAGCAAAATAGCACTGCATAAACAGGAAATCTATGAATTAAAAAAAAATAAAATTCCAGTTTGAATTTAGCGTGTAGGTGTTTTTTTATTATTAGCTCATATAGCAGCATATTGTGAACAATGGCTACACACTAAAGGTGGAAATTTAAAAAAAAAGACCTCACAAGCTTTACACATGATTATATAGTTAAATAATGCAATTAATATAGAAAAATACACTTTTTAGAGCCCTAATAACAATTACTTCCGGGAATTAAATGACAAGAATTGCACACAGAATTGAAATTATTAATAATTAAAAGAAAAACTTTATTGTACGATAACAAATATAACTCAAATAAAATCTTTAAAAATGTTATACACACACAGAGTTCACGTGTTCTGCACTATGCAGACACAATTTTAAGATAGTATTACATAATTAAGAAAACCTTCCAAAACTCAAGAATCAGACAGGATCAAAATATATTATCCCATAATCAATTCTTGCATGACATACAAAAAAAATTTATTATACAATCTGAACACAGTTTTAAAATATGAAAGATCATTCAAAGAAAACCTTCCAAAACAAAGGGCATACACAGGATCAAAATGTTATGACTTAATGGCTTCTTGGATGACAAACAAATAAAAATTTAATGTACAATTTAAGCATAGTTTTTAAATAGCAAAGGCCATTTGAGGAGAACCTTCCAAATCAAAAGGCACACACAGGATCAAAATATTATCACTTAATGGATTCTTGGATGACAGACAAACATTAAAATTTAATGTACAATTTAAACTCAGTTTTAACATATCAAATGTTATTCGAAGAAAACCTTCCAAAACTCAACTCACATACAGGATCAAAATATTATCTCGTAATGAATTCTTAGTTATCACATATTGCATTCTTAGATGACATACATTAAAATTTAATACACAATACAAACACAGTTTTAAAACAGCAAATGTCTTTGGAAGAAAACCTTCCAAAACTCATGGCACAAACAAGATTAAAATATTCCCGTATATCGGCCATATAATGAAATTTTGTAGAAATGTTATTGAAAAATGATAATATAATTGGAAGAAAACCTTCTAAAACTCAAGAGGGGCAAATGGGGCTCCACGCGACGTGCTATTCGCATGTGTGTGTGTGTGTGGGGGGGGGGGGTTGTGCTAAATTAAGGTTTGCCCCAGGTTACGTAAATTCTAATTTTGGAACACTGTATCTAATTTTTAATGTACAATCCCTACAAATAAGGAAAATAAAATGTTCAAACATATGTTTAAAAATTCCATTCTACGGCCAAAGAAATTATGCTTTGAAACAGTAGCGTAGCCAGGATTTTTTATTTTTTTTACGGGGGGGGGAATCCAAATTGTTCACTTCGATTGTCATAAGTATATCAGTTAATAAAATAGGGATAAAATCCCTGGAACAAATATTATTCTCTATAAATATGCTTCATGAACTATCAAAATCAACTTAAAAGTTCTAGTTTTTACCTAACATTTTTATTGTATTTTATAAAAAAAACAAATTATACACTTTGGGAATTTATTTACATTTTTATTATACTTAAATTTCACAGAAAATGAATTAATCCCCATCCAGGCATTCCGGAATCGGAAAAAATATGCAAACGTAGAACAGGAGGAAGTTTACTTTTAGAGGAAGGATTACTTTTACATCGATTTAGACAGTAGAGTATATAGATTTCTGTTTATTATTAGAAACTTTCCATTTTAAATTGAATTGCTAGTTTTCAGTTCCTGTAAACATCTCGTTTTGATTTTTAATTTTGCAACTGGATGAATTCCATTCGTCTACCGAACGCTTTGAAATTGGTTTTGATCCCCCTCCACCGTCCTTCAAAAAAAAAGAAAGAAAGAAAGAAAAGGAAAGAAAGAAAGAAACAGAAAAGAAAAGAAGAACCCTCATGAACGGGCTTTAATTTGTTCTGCATCCTAAGTTTTCGTTTTCCATTTTAGCCCAGTCCAGTCGATGGGCAGATATTTCTTACTCAGTTCACGCACATGCGCAGAACTCCATTTCGGATGTTTGCCAGAGTTAGATTTCGCCAAAAGAAATGCGTCTCCTGCTACGGAGTTGGATCTAACGTCTCCCGTTTCTCCGCCCCCATAGATCACGAGTTTTTCTTGAAGATTAGGGGTTGCTTTAGCGGTATTTGACGATAATGGTTTTTTTTTTGTAAAACAAGCAGTTTCAAAGAAATATGCAATTTTTTTTTATATTTACCCCATGAATCATTAAAAACTATATTTTATATGTGAAGTTGATCTAAGAAATTCGGCTTATACTCTAATCCGACAGTGAACGTGTTTTAAAAGTCCGGTATCAAATTTGAAACTTAGAGTGTTTAAGGGTTGAGTTTTAATAGGCGTTGGTCACTACTAAAGCCGGAATTACAGGCAGGGCCTGATATACACAGGGCCTGATATACACAGATGATTGCATTGTAAACTTCGTGCGACTTTTGCGCACGTTAACTTTGTGCAAAACTTCGGTATCAGTTTCTGTTCTCGGCATTTTTATGGGTATCAGAATCAGAATGCAATTTTTCTGGCGATCTTTTAGATGGAACTAAGAAACCAGAAATGCTCGCTTCATTAATTGCGCGATGTTTCACCGATATATTTTGGATGAAAGAGTTGATAATGCGTTTTCAAATTTTTTAAAATTATAGACGCATTACACTCAAAGCAACAGACTTTTTCTCGAGCAGACATATTTACTGTTCTGTGCGTGTGTGTCGTGTGGTTCTTTTTTCGGGAACGTTGGGATATCGGAAGAGCGCAGACAGTGAGACGCCTTTTCGATGATAACTTACTTTGAATAATTGTTCTTTCCGGTACCCCTCCTTTCTTCAATGTGATTTTTCTGTTCTGCAGCGGATCTCTTAGTTCTGGGACACATGTCGTCGACTTGGACATGGTCTGTGATTGGGTGCAATGCGAGCAATTAATTCTCTGTCTGCGAGAGGGGGGGGGTAATGGATCTCCACACATGGGTTTTCTATAGATAAGAAATTGTACTAGGGAAAAAAGGATTTTTTCGGAAGCCATAAGCGTGTTTTTCTTGGGCAATAATCACTTAAAGTAAGTCGTTTTCGTTTCTCCTTTCCAGTCCTTTTCCTCATCCGTGATTGTTCTGCGCCCTTTAGACCGCTGCGCCCTAGGCTATGGCCTAGGTTGGCCTTATGGGAAATCCGGCCCTGATAGAGGTCACTTTATTATGGAGGCAGCTAGGGACCGACGGCTTGGAGGTTAAGGACCTGTCCTACTCCACGCCAATCGTCTAAGCGTACGGTCGTGGATTCATTCCCACTCATACCCTGGTTGTAAAAAATGTCCTTTCGCTGTGCTAATAAAAACTTTCATTGCAGTCTCTTCACCTCTCAATGAAGGTTTATCAACGGGTACTTGAAACCAATCACACAAATCCGAAAATGAATGTTCTAAAATACAATTACAATGGAGGCACCTAATAGGTGGACCAGCGTTGCCTCATATGAAAAGAAGGGTGAAACGACTTTCAAGACCATGCTGGGAATCAAACCTGGACCCATAAAGCTGTAGTGAAAGTTTTTATTAGCACAGAGAAAGGAAATTTAAACATCCAGGGTATGAGTGGGGATCGAACCCATGACCGTACTCTTAGGCTATTGACGTGGAGTAGGAAAGTTTTGAACCCTTTAACGCCAGACTGTTTTCAGCACATTCTCCAATTTATGTAGATGCCAGAAGTGATAAAATAAATTTCCGACGTTTGTGTGGTATGAAGAATGCAATTCTTCTTCTAAAATATGAAAAATATAATGAAAGATTCTCATTTTACTTTGTTATTGCTGAGTATGTTGTGGAAATCAGATTTATTATTCGAGAAATTAAAATAGGAAAATAAATTAATGCTTAAATATTTT
>JAWZYV010016149.1:0-46019 GCA_038373885.1 Cheiracanthium punctorium | reverse complement strand
TTCCTGAAAAAGAACCTGAAAAGTAAAACCTGAAAGAACAGCTAGTTTCAAAAAATTTACACGAAGGGTAATAAATAAAGAGGAGCCATTTTACAAACACAAACTCACATTTATTAAAACTTTTAGATCGTTCACATTAGAAAAATATTACTAAACAAATTTCGAGATTTCATGAAAATACAACAAACTTTATAATACTCCATTTAAAGGTAAAAAGAAAGAAAGAAAGACAGGAATAAAAGATGGACTTATCGAACGTATGAGGGATGGGGGCCCCCAGTGTTTCCTTAAGACACTATCACTCCAAGATTAGCCATTTTCTTCCTCCTGGATCCATAGCGTCATCAGAACACTCTACTCAGAGAGAGTGAGTCATCCACCAAGAGAGTCAGTCCGCAGCCAGGAGAAGAAGAGAGAGGACCCACGCTTGTCCGCGCCTTAAATCACTTTTCCCTTTCTCCCATGGCACCCTCCGCTCGATAAATAGTTCGGTCGTAATAGAATTTTATTATTGTTGAAAACTTGAAGGATATTATTAATGAACATTGAAACTTTAACTTTGACGATGATAAGATGGTTAAAAGTTGTACTTGTTGATGTAACTATTGTAGAAATTGAATCTGCATTTTAAAATTTGAAATAGCGTGGAGTGCCTCGTTGTAGTTTTCTTCATCGATATAATAAATCGATATATTAGTATCGATGCTCGTAAATATTGGATGTTATTAAAATTAAAAGGAAGGTTCGAGAATTCTAGAAAAGATAATTATAGTGAAAAGAAAAAGAAACTTAAATGTAATTAACAAAAAACTTAAATTCTTCTAAGGAAAATTTACAGAATTCCCAAATAACATTTTTATGAAAAATTAACGTCTTCTCTAAAAACAATTTCCAGCCCTCAAAAATATTGTCAGCTCTTACAAAACGTGCTTCATGTATTTAAAATTTAAAGAAAAATTGTTGTATAAATTATTTTAATTACTTGAACACATATATACCATTACATTCCACTGATGGCAACCCGATCGCTAGCAATCGTTGCGTTTGGCGCCAAAACGGTAAATATAGAGCAAGTAAATAAATAAATAAAAAAAGGTGGGTCAGCCATGAGTCATCAAATGTTATTGATACACACACTTTAATAAATTTTAAACACTTCATTATTATTTTACTTCATTTATGAATATTGGTATATATATAAAAAAAAAGTTTAGTAATTTTAATTTTACTTGACTTAAAATTCACTAATTAAGGTTAGGATTAAGTAACCCGCCTAACTCAAAACTGTATATCAAACTGTTGATTTACAACACAAAACAAAAAAAAACAAAAAACTAACACAGTTGCTCGAATAATTTGTTTCGCACAAAAATAGTATACAATTACCAAATATATATATATATATATCACAATAAAAAGGAAAACAAAAAATAAAAAGAAATTGCAAAATACCTAACTAATAATACTACACAAAATATTAGCACTTGAATTTGAAATGTATATCACTAGGGAAACTTTCACTACCCTCCAACATTCCGAACTATTCCAAACTTCCACGCACTAATATATTCAACAATTAAAAAAATAGTAGGCTTTGGACACTGATAAAATTTCAAATTAGTGTGTTTAGCCTTCTACAGTCCCCTAGTAATTGCCACACTTGACAAAACATATGTAAAATGATTCATAAAAATTTAAAATATTAACACTTTGCTATATCTAGGTGAGAACACATTAAACAAAACCTAAAAATATTCACTTTAGATGGCTAGCTACTCCACCAATAAATACTTTAAATTTAAAAAATTATGATCAGCAGCAGATATATTTATGTTGGGCCCAACAAATTAGTGTTAAACTTATATACTCATACATCATATTTGAGAATCAATTAAAACAATTAACACTTTAAACACACTCCAACTTGCAAAAATCATATATATATATAAAACAAAATGACACATAAAAATTTCACATTATAATATGTTTTTAACTCTTTCGTGATAAAAGTTCATTATCGTTTGACAAAACCATGCTGTCGTGGTCTAAGATTGAAATTGTGTTTGCTTGCCTGTCCTGTGCTTGAAAGTACCCCAGTCTGTGGTGGGGTCTGAAGAACTGGGGCAGAGCATTCCCTTGTAGACTGATATACTTTACTGGACTGCTTCCTGGGCACTCGATTGCTATTTACAAACACTTTAAAAGTTTTTGTATAGCTTTTGGGGAAAGGATTGTTATGGAGATCTGGCAAATTTAAAATTTCACTATCTTCATTAGGAGCACTAGGCTCCTCCTCTATGAACTCTTCATCCAAGAATGGGAAAATGAGGTGCTCTGGAATTTTGGTTAACCTGTCAACATGGACTTCTTGTTTATCCTTACGATTGTATATGTTGATAATTTCAAAATTGACTTTACTTTGATTTTTGACTCTATAAACCCCTTTATTAAATTTAGAAAACTTTTTCCCTTGCCCAGCTTTAGTTGAAGGAGTGTATAACATCACCAGATCTCCTATAACAATACCCTTCTCCTTACACACTTTTTTCCTATACTTTTCTTGTCTTTCTGCAGCTTCAACTACATTGGCTTTTATTATTTTAAAACACTGTTGTAGACGAATTTCTAAGTCTTCGCTGAGTTCCCTCTGATCAGAATTTGACCTCAGTGGGGGGCTATTTATAAGATCTATTGGCAATACTAAATCCCTTCCATAAATTAGATGAGCTGGTGTATCTTTTAAGGTAGAATGCACTGCTGTCCTGTAGGCGAAAAGTGCAAAATGTAAATATTTATCCCATTCATGGTAAGTATTGCCTGCTAAGTGCTGAAGGGCGTTAATTATTGTGGCATTAACCCTTTCCACTACACCATCCGTCGCTGGATGGTAACTCGTAGTTGAATGTTTCTGAATATTAAGTTTGCTATAAAGTTTTTGTCTGCTATCAGAAATCAAAGAACTATCCCTGTCAGTTATCAAATGCTCAGAAATCCCGTGAGTACAGATAAATTTCTCTAAAACAAAAGCAATCGTTTCAGTTTGTAAATCCTTCACAGGGTATGCTTCCACCCACCGGGTAAAATAATCACCAATTACAATAATATGTTGATTGCCCGACCCAGTAATAGGAAGTGGCCCTACTGCGTCCATCCCAATTCGCTCAAAAGGCCGACTAGTTATTTGAATTCTTTGTAGCAGCGCTTTATGTTTAGCGTTATACCCTCTTCTCTCAAGACACGAGCGGAGAGATTTGACATAATTAATGATATGGTGTGTCATGTTCCACCAAAAATAGTTTCTCTTAATTCGAGTTAAAGTCCTCTTAATACTTGGACGTGCTGTTGTTATCGAGTCATGTCCTAACGATAAAACTTCACTAATTAGTGTTTTGGGAATTACTAGTCTGTCTAAGTGATGGTAAATTTGTGACCCCTTACTTTATCATTTACACCAAACAAAATTCCACCCCTCTTAAAAAATTTCATCCCATTTTGTTCAATTTCATTTGTCTCTTCTAACGTAGTAAAAATTTCCTGACACTTAGTGTCTTGCTCTTCTAAATTCTTAATTCTAGCAGGGGGAAAGTTGTTTGTTTTGAATTCAATGACATTGACGGGTTCTACCTGAACTGTTCGTGACAAAGTATCCGCTGGTACATTCGTTTTTCCAGGAGTGTGAATTACTGTATAATCATAATTTTGAAGAGCTAGTATCCACCTTGTAATTCTGCCGCTATCCTTAAGTTTGAGTGCATAGGAAAGCGACTTCTGATCACAAAAAAGTTTAAAAGACTACCCATACAAATAGTATCGAAAATTGTTTATTCCCCAAACGACCGCTAAGGTTTCCCTTTCAAAAACACTATACATAGTTTCGGCATCGTTCAACCGCCTACTTGCATAAGCTACAGGATGTAATTGCCCATCCTGTCCTTCCTGACTCAACACAGCTCCAATAGCATACCCAGAAGCATCTGTATGCAAAACGAATTCTTTCTTAGTGTCTGGTAAAATGAGACAAAGATAAGAGATTAATGCTGACTTTAATTGATCGAAAGCGTTACTGGCATTTTCATCCCAAACAAAATTCACTAATTTTTTTGTTAATTCAGTCAAATGTATTGCTATGTGGGCGAAATTCTCTATAAATTTGCGATAGGAATTACAAAGTCCTAAAAATGACCGAACTTGCTTTTTGTTATTTGGGATTGGAAAATTTTGAATTGCCTCCACATTTCTGCTATCTGACAAAATCTTACCGTCAGTAACCTGAAACACAAGGTAAGTAATTTTTTCTTTAACTAATTGGCATTTTCCCGGATTAACTTTTAAATTGTGCTCGCCTAATCTCTTGAAAACCATGTCTAGTTCCTCGAGGTGTTCATCGAACGTGTTGGACGCAATTATCAAATCGTCGTGGTAAGTATTAATATTCCACTCCTTTAGTCCAGCTAATACTATTTCTAATAATCTCTGAAAGGACGACGCTGCATTTTTCAAACCCTGAGGGATACGATTCCAGTGAAAAAGGCCAAATTCAGTGGTAAAAGCAGTTTTATAACGATCTTTGGGATCTAAATTCATTTGCCAATAACCTAAACACAAGTCCAAAGAAGAAAAATACTTGGCTCCTTCTAATGAATCTAATAAATCAGAGATTAACGGTAATGGAAAAGGAAGCGGTTGTGTTTTTAAATTTAATTTCCTGTAGTCGCACACCAATCTATAAGTGTTATTTTTTTTCTTAACTAATATTATTGGAGATGCGTACGGTGAATCACTTACAGAAATTATCCCGGCATCCAAAAGCTGATTTATTTGATTTTTCAATTCCTCTCGTAAGGCATGTGGGGTTCTGTAAGGCTTCTTTCTGCCTGACTGGCAAATCGTCTGTTACATAGATTTGGCGAGCTATGGTGTTGCAACCCGTAAGTTGCTTTACACTTTCAGCAAAAACACCTTTATGTTTAACTAATAATTTTTTTAATTTAACTTGTTCTTCGTCTCCTAAATGTGCCAGATCAAATTTACCTTCAAAAATTTCATTCTCATCTTCATAAAATTCCTCCGCAATGTTTACTTCTCCCACCAATTCGTTATTGTCCTCATAAAATTCCTCCCCAACGCTTACTTCATCGTTTTTAATTACCTCAATTGGCTCAATATTTACAAGTTTGGTATCTTTGTTAATGTGAACAGGGTCGTCAGAAAAATTAGCCAATTTTACAAAATATTCACCATCGTCGTTACCCTCATTTACTGAACTTGAGACAATCCACACATGACACATAGCATGCTTATGCAGGGGCCGATTAACCTTAGAAGTTAGGGGAAGCTCAGTCTCATTTCGGGCCCCCCCCATCCCCTTTTAGTTTGGATTAAGTAAAGTTTTTAATGATTTTCTTTGTTAAAAGGATTTTTAATTGATTTAATTAGTTCTAATGATTTTATTTGAAAAAAATTTTTTTTTCATTAATTTGAAATTTACCTTAGATAAAAATATGTTATTCATTATCTTCGCAATAGTTTACTTAATTGTAATGAGATGTTACAGTATTTTTAAAATTACTGTAAAAAGTAAACTAAAAACATTTCCTCACTACTGAAACATTAAACTTTATTTCTTTAGTAATTTATTTTGCATGAGACATGGGGCTTTTTCCGGGAATTCTTTGTTCGTTTTGATGACATCATAAAAATCACAACAAGAAGTTCAGAATTAATTTTGACCTTTAGACGATTTTTAACATTACATATTGAAAGTTTACCCCTTTCTACCGACCAAATGTTCCTGATAATAGAAAATTTTGTCTCAAACTGGAACAAATATCCCAAGTATAGACATCGCAAACTGAACTAAAAAAGCCGGAAAACCTTCCACCAGAGAGCCTTACACTTTGTACGAAAAAACTTTTACAATCTTCACTGTGTTTGCATCGAAATTAGATTGATCGCATTTAAAGAGAGCTCGTTATCAATCAAGGAGTATAAAAAATCTATGATCTGGCATTTGTAGTTTTCCCTTAAACTTACAATCATATAATTTGATTTTAAGCATAATAATGTAAAGTATTTTCTTTCTTCTTATTGTGTGATGAAAATAAGTTTATAAAGAAGTTTTTTTTTCTTCCAAATAACCAGACAAGGTTTATTACTCGTTTAATTCATCAACCTTTGATGGTGTTGTTTTGTAATAATTATTTCAACTGTTGTTTAATAATCCATGAAAAAAACACTGAAATATTAAACGTAATTTTTTGTTTCATATCTAAATATGCGTGCATTAACTTTTCGTTTTGCATAATGCCTGGGCTTAATTTCCAGCGAAAATGTGCCGAAACCCTAGTATTCTCTAAATCTCATGTTTGAATTCAGTGACGTATTACAAACCTCCGCGACCCCTACAAAAGTGGAGTCGGTACTGTTGTTGTTGCTAATGCCCTCTGGCAACCGCGTTGCGGTGACAGATCCCCCTATATAGGCAGGCGATGGGCCGAAGGTGCGGCTTCCATTTCAATGAGCCCCAGTGGGAGGAAGTCCGCCTTAGCTCGGGGTCCCGTAATTTTGAACCAATTCCAGAGGAGGGACCAACCCCCTGAAATCGGCACCCCCAGAGGTATCGTTTAACAACTTGGAGGACTTTGAAGCCACGACGGATTATACGTGCACCAGCTCCCATTAGCGTACACGGTTCCACAGCGGACGGGCCGAGAGGGGGAAGTCCCTCCCAAGCACTGGCCAAGCCAGATGCTGCTTCACTTGCCGTGTTCTTATGGGAACAGAGTTTAGCGCCCAGTCCACTGTGGGACAGGAGTCGGTACTACTTTCTATTAAAATAATGATAGCTCAAAGATTTTCCCTTGTAACAGTATTAGATGTAGTACTTTCATTATTTCACAGAACAGTGAAATGAAATGAAACAGTCTGAAATTAGCATTAAGACATCTAAACTATGCACAGATGAAGACCCGAAATCTATAGGTCTCCGCAATTTCAGATCGGTTCGAGTGGAAACGAGTCCTGATTGGTCTGTCAGCTAAAATTTGTTTGTGTGTGAGAACTTAATTTCCAGTTAATGTACTGGTAGACTCTGGAGCGCGATATTCTTGAGCTCTGCTTTGGTTTGGCCTAGTATGTAAAAATTCACGCTGAAAAAAGTAGTCCAGGAGCCGAGTTCTAGTGAGCTCTTATGCAAATTAATTCCTACATATTGTAGGAAACTTTAAATTTCTTAAGCCGTTTAAATAAGTAAAAATATGCTGTACAGTAAACGATATGTAAAAAAGACATTTTAAAAATTACTTTTCGATTTCGACCGGTTCATTTTTATTTGGCAGTAATTCAAATTTTCAGAGGAAGGCAATTCAGGTTTTGGTGATTTGTTTCCATCTGACGCACTCTGTTTAACGGTGTTGTTTGAAAAAATCACGTGATTTTGGTACATAAGAACAAATAAACTAATTATGCCAGACACTTCAAAATTTTGAAGCTGTCTCTTTACAAGCTGCACTACATACTGCAATAAACGATAAATCTGTATCCGTTTCAAAACTTTTAGAAAAAATTCTTAAAAATCGGAAATTTTCGCAAAACATGTCACTCTTCGAAAAATCTTGCAGCTCAGATGAACGCTTAAGAATTTTTTCTGAAAATTTCACAAAAGCCATAGCTTTTTCGCTTATCGCAGTGTGTAAAGCAACTTATGAAGAACCATCTGGAATTTTTTGGAGACCATGGTGCTATTAGTTTATGTAAATTTGTGTACCAAGACTAAAAACGGAGTTCCTTTTTTTCGAAATACACCCTTAAACAAAAAGTGAGAATAGAAATCTATATAAATAAAATTAAACTCTTGTCTGTACATTTCTTGGAATTCAAAAATTTTGCGATTTCTATCCGTTTTAAGCACCCGGGAATTCGATGCGACCCTCAAAAAAAAAAGTTTCTCTGTCTGTCATTCTGTCCGTGACGCTTTTTTTGTTTAAGCATCGCGTAAAAACGGCTGAAGCGAATGATATGAAATTGGGTGTCATGATAGGTGGTCACTCAACTTAAAACATAGGCGTCGAATTTTTAAAAAATCTCGATTAGATTTTGAAATTTTGCGAAAATCATTTCAAACTGCGTAAATTTGAGTTCGCACATCACGTAATAACTGCAAAGGTGAAAAAATAATATTTGGTGAAATGATAGGTGGTCACTCACCTTAACTATAAGCATCAAATTAAAAGAAATCCATCAGATTTCGAGATTTTGTGAAAATCGTTTAAAACTGAGTGAATCTTTGTTCCCGCATTACGTAATAACGACTGAAGCGAATGATATGAAATTTGGTCGCACGATAGATGGTTGCTGAACATAAACTATAGGAGTCCAATTTTTTAAACATTTTTATTAGATTTTGAGATTTTGTGAAAATTCTCTCAAAATACGTTTATACTTCTTCAAACATCACGTAATAACGACTAATACGAATGATACCAAATTGAGTGATATGATAGGTAGTTGCTAATCTTAATTTATAGGCGTTGAATTTTTAAAATATTTTGCTTACATTTTGAGATTTTTCGAAAATCGTTTTAAAATGCTGAAAATTTGTTCCAGCATCACGAAATAAAGACTGCAGGTAATGAAACGTATTTGGGTGACATGATAGGTTGTCACTCAACTTAAATTCTAGGCTTCCAATTTTTCAAAAATGTTGATTAAATTTTGAGATTTTGCGAAAATTATTTCAATATGCGTAAATATTCGTTCGCGCATCACATAATTACGACTAAAGCGAATGAAATGATATTACTTAGTTACTCTCTAACCTGTAATATTTTAACAATACATGAAAATTATAACTTCGCTTTCTTTACTTTGGCAACATACTACATCCATTCTGTGTACTCCTACAATGCTGACGAAAGTTTTTGCTTTTTGGAAATTTTCATTCACTAACCCGTCGAGGACGGGTACTTCAGCTAGTCGTTAATAAAATACAAAATATAAATTTTGGCTACGAATCACAGAATTAATAATGAAAACAAAAATACCCGATGAGAAAGTCATTTGTATCTAACAACATTGAAAAATTACTCTTTTTTTTGTCCTTAAAAGCACAATTTTATTAACTAAAGTTTAGCATTGTAGTGCTTTAGAAATTTCACATTTAAGTTTCATAACCACTGAAAGAAGGATCTGTAAATTTATGAGTTTTTTTTATCTTTTTTTCTATTTGTAATTAACATTAAAATACTGTAAGAAAATTAACTGGATTGATGAGGATTTTTTTGAGTGTATCAGCATTTCGAAACTTACATCTTACTGTGCATAAGCTTATGGCATCAAACAATGAAGAGAGTCCCACAGTGGTCTGGGCGCTAAACATCATTCCCATAAGAACGCGGCAAGTGGAGCAGCATCCGGCTTGGTCAGTGCTTGGGAGGGTCCACTTCTTCTCCACTCGACTGCTGTGGGACCGTGCACGTTAATGAGAGCTGGTGCACGTAAAATCCGTCGTGAGTTCAATGTCCTCCAAGTTGTTTAATGATACCTCTGGGGTTGCCCATTTCAGGGGATTGGTCCTTCCTCTGGAATGAGTTCAGAATTAGGGCACTCCGAGCTGAGTCGGACTTCTTCTCACTGTAGCTCATTAAAATGGAAGCCGACCCTTCCGCCCATCGCCTGCCTATATGGGGGATCTGGCAAAGCCCCGTGGTTGTCAGAAGGCATTAGCAACAAAAACAATCAAGAGATGTCCTGCATTTTGCGCTTTTTCTATTCTTAACCATCAGACATATTATTTTTCTATGCAACCGATATACAGTCAACTCCGGATATTGAACCCGTATACAGTGAACTTTCGGCTATAGTGAACGCAAACCATTAGTCCCGATTCACATACAGTATCTCTGTTCACCATGGGGACACTTCGTTTTAGTGAACTTCGGATATAGTGGACGCAATTAGATGGTTCACTATAACCGGAGTAACTGTATTTAATTGATTTCTTCCCAGCAACTATTGACTATTTTCGACATTTTTCTCTGGCATAGGAGCAGTGTGCTACTAGTTATGACACGCATGATTCCGCAATAGAAAGTATTAAGAGGAATTTCAAACTTATGCCCATGTAAGGGATGTAGCGAGAAAAATTTTCGAAAGATGCCCAAAAGGTGAAAAGAGTAAAATTTCTCACAAAATGCTTGATTTATTGATACCCAATTAACAAAAATCCAAAATATCGCTAGGTGCCCAGGCCCCATGGCCCTCCCCCAGTGCTATATCCCTGGCTCATATCTAATTCAATGAAACATTGTAGTTTAAGCAGCTGCAGATGTTTACAGCACACTAAAATCGACCATCAGTCTATCTATTTCGGCCGAAAAATTTATATGGATCAGAGATTTGGAATATTAACACCAGTGAACGATCCAATAAGATACATGTTTATAAAATGAAATTTTTAAGAACTGTAAAGGGATGCAGAAGAGTGGACCCTCTAACTAACCATTCCACACATTCAGATTTTAAAATATAAGGTATTAACCATAAAATAATAGAATACATCAAAATAAATGGAAAGTTCACGTACAGCGTGTGGACAACCACTGCTAAGAAAATTGTTGGAATGCGAAGATTAGACGATTCCGAAACCGCGGAAGACCTATACTCCGATGGATTGATCAACAGAGACGGAACAGGCTAATATCTCAATCCCTGTTATGATGAATATAAGGATGTCTATTTTGGAATGTCTATTGGAAGGAGTCTATTTTGGGGTGGGGAAATTTATGTTAATTAAATATAAAGAAACCAGTCCATGTTTTTGCTTTAGCTAAATCGTGCTTTAACCCATTGCTTGGCGATATTTTTTTTCTTAGCAAAAAAATCAGAAAATAATTAAACTTTCCGCAAAATAACTTTGTAATGAAAAGTTGATAACCAATTATACATCATATTTAGCAATCCGTCCTATTCAAACGTTGAATTTTATGATGAATTAAAGGAACCAAGATGATTTTACTTTACACTGAAAATTTAGGAGAATTTACATAAGAATTTACATAATTGTGATATCAGTACTCACTGAAGCGGGTTCCCTGTTAAATAAAAGATGGTAGAGAACGTAGAAGCTCGCGATAAAGCCCGTAGCAACGTAAACTCTTTCGAAGCTCTCCATACCGACAGTTCAATCGGGAGGTGCAGGGGCGTAGCCAGACATTTTTCATGGGGGGGGGGGGGTTACGACTACTGCAACTCATATATATGCATACGTGTGTGTGATAATGTAGAGAAGAATATACATTTTGTATGGTAAAAAATTCCTCATGGGGGGGTTATGACCCCCTAACTCCCCCCTTGGCTATGCCTCTGGAGACTGATAGAAAATCTGACAATTGACGAGTCTGTTTAAATTCAACAATGTAATATTCCATACCAACAGTGTCCTCTCAGTTATTTGAAAGAATGAGAAGTTTACTATCAACAATGCAAAATACATTATTAGAGACCAAAATCTCATACTCTGTTACAAATGTTAAACCAAATATAAAGAATGCATTTATAAAAATACTGAAACATTGAAGGACTGGGCTAAATTTTCAAAATTCTTATATTTCTCGAACTGAATTTTTCAGCAAATTTTGCTTCCCCCTAAACTTGATTATGTAAACCATAAAATAAAATGCTCCTCTTTTTAAACTGAAAAATCTTAAAAGACTTTTTAATTGAAAATTTGTTGTCCAATGGCTTCGTAGCCGTCTGTTTACACACCTGAAAAATCTAGTACCAAACTTAATCGCGACTCTCAAAGACAGAGCGAGTACGAGATAAGCTTGCTGCGAAAACATTCTTGTTTTCGTTCATTTCATTTCAAATGCAGTGGTTGTGAGCAGTGACGTACCGCAAAATTTTTTCTGAGGTCACCTTGCAATTATTTATATAAATGCCTGCTTTTTATACAATCCTTTTCTTTTATGATGCAAAATGAATGAATATTATTTAAAGATAAAAAATTTCAATAAATGCTAGAGTTTGCAAGTCTAAATCTATGTAAAATGTGCCGATTGCTTAAAAATGTATATATATTAAAAAGTCTATTTTTACACAAATCCAGGGTTTATTAATTGGCGGAATAAACTTTTATTAGGAATTATCAAATAGCCCGTTCTTCACATGGGGAGAATCGCTTAGTTTATTTTATTTATTTTGTTTTATTAAAAAAAAAAAAACTTCTTATAAAGTTTTTAGATGAGACAAAATTTTGCTGGAAACTATATCGTTAAAAAATCTGTAAATGCGTACTTGCAATATTTAGTAAGAAGGAATCGGTGCTTGTGGAAATGCCACTTCTTCATGGGGAGTTGTACTGTCCTAGTGAAAATGTTTTGAAGTTTCGGAAAGATCACATGTTTTTTAAAGCTTTATTTTAGGTTAAAAGGGTGGTACCACGTTTAAATACTATAAATTGATATTTTGCTGCATGTAAATTATTTCATTGGTCGTTTTTCGAGAAATATCGGGCAATATACATATCACCGAAAATGGCAAAGTTCGGCGAGTCAGGTATTGTGTAGCAACTGAAAAAACATTCTATCACACCTTGGGTTGGGGTTCGATACCCGGCGTGGGCCTGGGTGCTCACATTTTAGAAGGGCCTTTAATTTGGGCCTTAGCAGTGGCGAATGCTTGATGAGCAAGTGCCCACCCGTGAAAAAGAAAAAATGCAGTCTCACTTGAAATTCAAAAGTGTCAACAGAATAGCTTTTACAGAAGACAAATATTTAGTCTAATAATTCATGGCTCAGAGATATTTAAAAAGAAAATTAAAGGGACTATTCTCATGATTCAAGCCGATCGATCCTACATAGTGAATTTTAATTTGTATTCTAAATAGAGAGACAAACTTTCACATTTATGCATCTGATAGTATATACGTAAAGTATCCTATGAGTTTTTTTTTCCTTCTTTTCTTTTTTTTATCAAAGAATGCGCTACTACAGTTATTGAAGTTAAGGGGGCTGTTGGTAGCTCATTGTGAAAATTGATAAATGCAAGAAAATATCACACTACAAATGCTTGGATGCCGTCTATCAATACGTGTATTTTTCTGCCAGTTCTTTGTAAGGTGCTTTAAAGCACAGATTTTATGTCTTATGCTTTGCTCTTACCTTTAAAAAACGAAAAGTGAAAATTCATATATGTAAATATTTCGTTTTATTTCTCAAATAATTCATTGTGAGGGGGGCCCTCTTCCTCCAAGGTCCACACCCCCTCACTGTGGGGGTTGTGGGGGTTTACAGTATGCCTTTGGTTGCGAGCATATTTAAGTGTTTTATCTGCTTTAGCCTGTTGCAGGCAAGAATATGTTGAAAACTTTTTCGTATCAGTGCGCTAGCATCTTTCTTGTCTTATACTTTAAGCCTAATCCTAAGCATAAATCGCTGGTTTCCATTGTTGTTAAGATGGGACGTCAAAGATTGCAATTCTGGGCTCAGTGAAAGAACAGAATATAAACTCTTTTTATACCTCGCACGCCGCTGCCTGACTTTGATGCACAGGGGGAAAAAAAAGAAGAAAAGAAAACTTAACACTTTCTGCTTTTACCCCACCCCGACACAATGATGTGACTTTGTAACAGATTTCAAATAGTAGTTCAATTATTGTATAGAGACTCGAAACTCCAGAATGTCTCTTCAGAAGCTTTACAGTGTATTTTGGAAACAATTTTTTAAAGAGAAGTCCGAAAAAAGACAGCAAAATAATTGACTATTCAAATGAAATAGTTGGAGATCGGATAATAACTTTAGCGTGACATCATCGAAAATGATTCTATAGCGGCAGTGGTGCAATTTTCCTGAAGAAAATATTCAACCTTTTATTTTTTATTCATTTATTTTTTTTAAGAATCTGACTCCTCAGTTGCTAGAAAAGATTAAACGTCTTCATCACCTGAACTGTGAACTAGTGACGCAAGGAACAAATGTACAAGAATAATAAAGAGCTTAAATAAAACCTTAAAACCTGTATTTTACAATATTCTTCTGGGTGGATGGCATGTTAGCCAAATATAATTGATTCTGTTTTCTTTTCCTTTTAAATAGTGTGTTAAGTATTAGACCTCCATGTCTCATACAATTTTTCGTCTCATACAATTTTTCGATAAAAGTTCTACTGCAGAAATATCATTATAAAACTGGCTAATGTTTCATCCATTAATTAACACGTTATGCATTCGTAAGTACTCCATTACTTAAAGATTATTTCTTGAATGCTTGGTAGCTTTTATATAGTTCAGCCGTTTGAAAGAGTCCGTAGTTAAGCTTTTGAAGAGACATTCGGATCTCTTTTTCGAATTTCTTTTAACTCAACTTTCCCAAATGTGCACTATTTCTTAAACGAACCGCCCTAACTAAGGTGGACTCTCGCTACAAAGTGATTTTTCTTACGCGCGTTTTTTTTTAATAAGCAACGTATTTTGCAACTAACACGAAGTTCTCATCCGCTACACGACATTTTTCGCCAATAGTAAGAAGCACCCTGCAAATACTCTGTACAGTTCAGTACAGGTATAATAATAATTACAGTACTGTAAAATACTAATTATTATTACAGTAGTTACAGTAGAACCGTAATTTTTACTGTATAATATAGCATCAATATTAAAGTGCTGAACTTTACTATTATTACTGCATACTGTTACTGTACTTTATGTGTCTTACTATGCTACTGATTATAAATTTTGTGCATTTACAATACTGTACAGTACTATGCAGTATCATGTTGCATAACACAGATTATTACATTGCTTCTTCATTACTTTCTGTGGGAAATGGCAATGTATAGTTAGGGAACGGGTTAAAACGGTTTGAGGAGTGTTTATACGTGCATAAAAATAACAGTGCATGGATTAAAAAAAAAGTCATAAATGTAGCCTATTAACACAATGCGAATTTTTCACTGACGCGAGAGGTCTTGGGACACATCCCTCGTGTAAGTCGACTCCACTGCATTCTGAATCCGTTCTACAGTAAATTAAACATTACAGTGTAAAACACATCGAACAGCATTAACCCTTTAACGCGCAGTGTTCCCGCTCTGGGAACACCACACTCTGACGTTTTGACTGTTGCCAGTCACGAAGAATAGATTTGATTTCTATAAAAAGTAGTTGCGGTTGACATACCTCCACGAGAATACTTTACTTTTTAGCACGTCATTTAGCACGTCAAAAAATGGAAGAATGCGAGAACAGCTGGATAGATTGCCCAAAGGGCAGCTGTTGCCATCGCTCGACTTAACTACCAGCAAGATGGCGGACGATCGAAACGTTCATAGCGTGCCACAGTTCCAGAGACACTTTTTTGACGCAGCTGGCTGTGCGGGCACAGCTTTACTATTTACTATTACTATACTTTACTAGTATACCCGCATACTGTACATACAGAACTGTACTTTATGTGTCTTTCTCTCCTACTAATCATAAATATTGTGCTTTGATTATAAATTTTATAATAAAAATGCTCAACATAATACTGCGTAGTACTGTACAGTATTATGACGAATAACAGTGATTTTTACATTGCTTATTCATTACTTTCTGTGGGAAATAGCAATATATAGTTAGAGAACTGGTTAAAATGGTTTGAGGAGTGTTTAAGCGTGCATAAAATAATTGTGCAATTATTCCAAAAAGTCGCAAATGTACTCTTTTTCACAACGCAAAACTTCCGCTTAAGCGAGAGGTCTTGGAACACTTCCTTCGTTAAAGTTTGTCCCATGAATTCAGATTCGCCATGTATATGCGCTTTGAACACAGTACCTCTTCATCTTTTGAAGTCGGTAAAAACTATACATGACTTGCAAAAAGCAAACGAAAGAATATTTAGGTGTTGAAGAGAACTCTTTGTTTCGTGCGTAAAAATTTTATACATTTTTAAATAGAGGTCGATAATTTGATTTGTCTGAAACAGAGGCGCAGTTTGGAATCATTTTTTACGGTGTCTAATCTATATCTTCGACCTTCAGTCCGCTGGCGGTTTCCAGGTGCCGATAGAACAATGCATCGAGATAATTTTTAAAAAAGCATCGAATTTATCTTCAAAATGTACCTCATTCTTTCGGTTCAATCGTTTATCTGTGGTCATTTCAAGGATAAGGAATATTTCACTCTTTATCAAGTTTCCATACTGTTCACACCTGCGCTGTCGCCAACGAAAGAATACGCCCTGCTTTTCAGTACGATAAGTCTGCATTCGTTCAGGTAATTTTCATTTACTTTCTAACATCTGAAAATAATATTTTATAGCATATCCCAAATCCCCAAATCCCGAATTTCCGCGACATTTTGTAGCTACTATTAAGAGCCGTAGCAAAAGCAAATCGGGCAGGTCATAGGAAAAATGTTCCCATCACCATCTCAGAATTTCATGATTTTCTTTTATTGTGTTGCCTTACCCAAGGAAAGAACAAATCTGAAATATTTTTGATGTACCTCTTTTAGTTTTGGAGCTATGGGGGGTCAAAGTACCCCAGAGGAGCAACGTCGAATTAATTTAGGGCCATTTTTGCCACTTTATTGTCTCGATTGTGACCGGCTCAGATGTACTTCAGAGAATTTTTTCATTTCATTCTATAGTATACCTTGTATATTAACATCTCAAATTGAAACTTCATCCCAAAATAGTCAGCGCCCCAAATTAGGGCCCCAAAATACCCCCAATTTCATAAAAAACACAGTTTTAAGAATGCTTTAAATATGGGTTCTGAAATGATACAGAAAAATTTTTTGCACAGTGCAGTTATATATCTTCATAGAAAGTGAATCCAATGTTAAAAATTTTTTAATACTCCCAGGGCCCCAAACATGGTCGTTAGCGCTAATTTACGCAATTTTGAAGCATTGGTACAGCTGAAGCCGACTTCCCACAGGAGAATTATTGACATGGAGATGTAGTATCAACATAGTAGTTTGATATTATGAAAAAAACATTTCTTGGAGGTGCAACTGTTTCCAAGAAAAATCCTAAAAAGTACCTCCCTATTTGGGACATTCCACTGGCACGCATGTGGGCATTTCGGCGTTACTTTTAGAAGTTTAATCGACAGTGGCAATATTGAAATTTAATTTATTCTTCATATATCTCAAATATATCCTCCATATATCACAAATAGTTATTTTACAGGGGCACTCATAAGAATTACATTACGCTGTAAGTTGATCTCTGTAACTACTGAACCGATTCGAAAAAAATTTTCACTGATGGAAAGCTGCACTATTCCTGAGTAATATGGGCAACCTTTCAGCATGCAGCATAACTAGTTCTTTTACAGAGACACTAAAAAATTCTAGCACATGACGATATATGGACATCTCTGTAACTACTGAATCGATTCTAAAGAACTTTTTACTGAAAGCTACACTATTCCTGAATAGCATAGGCTAAAATTCATGCATGTAGCATAATTTACAGGAGCACTCAAAATAATTCGTAAACATTGCCGTAACTGTCTCCATTCGTCACTCAAATTTATTCAAATTTTATTATTAAATTCCATTCAAATTTTTGAGTAGTGATTCTAAAGATTTTTTCACTGAAACCTACACTATTCCCGAGTAACATAGGCTAAAATTCATGCATGTAGCATAAATTATGATGCATAAATCATGTAATAGCATAAATTACGTTTTTTTACAGAGGCACCCAAAATAACTGTGATACATTACTCTCCACGGGCGTCACTGTCACTACTGAACCGATTCTAAAACTATTTTCACTGACTGCAAGCTACACGATTCCTGAGTATCACAGGCTACCTTTCATGCATATATCATAAACAGTTCATTTACCGAGACATACAAAGCAATTCTTAAAGTTTACCTCAAAGTTATGTAAGTACTGAACCGATGCTAAAACTTTTTTCACTGATAGAAAGCTAAAATATCATTGAGTATTATAGACTACCCTTCATGAAAGTATGAGAAATATTTCTCTTACAGCGACACTTAAAAGGATTCTTATACATTACCTTCTATGGGTATCTCTGAAACTACTCATCCGATTCTAAAACCTTTGTCACGTATAGAAAGGTACACCATTCCGAAGTATTATAAGCTAGCTTTCATGTATGTATCATTAATAGGTCTTTTAAAGGGACACTCAGAGGAATTTTAATATATTACACTATACGGACAGGTATATTTTAAAAAGGCAATATATGTGCTGTCGAATAATGGATTGGCTCTCACTCCACTGACAATTAAACAACAACCCTCCCTGCTGTGCCGATTTGCTTTCAATTCTTTTATACTTTTCCATCATCTTTCTTAAAAGCACGCGAAAATTTGCATTACCGGAGAGATCCCCAGATTTCTTTCGATCTTCTTTACTAATTCGATCAGATGATACCAATGCTCTGCTGGAAAGCGAACGATACAGGAGCCATTCTCAGTTCATGAGCAGCTGACGTTGTTTTTGGACAAATTATGCTGTAAGACATATTGCGCCCAGGCAGCGCCGAGCACAATGACTCATTTGGTAAGTATTTTGGGTGGTTATGACCGGACCAAATCGCCAGGTCACCGTCAGTTTTAAACTAATGAGCTTGAAATTTTAAACCTTTATGCACAAAAACAACATGAGGGAAAATCTTAATTTGATTTGCACATTCTTCTAAGCTAGAAGGTAAATCCCGTTGTGGAGGCAATTACAACGGGCGCTAGAAAAACATTTGACAAAAATTGATCTTCACTCAATATATTTAATATTTGTTCACTTTAAATATCTTCATGTTCAATTTTTATTCTATATCGAAATCGAATTTCTTGCTCTTCTGGAAACGTGCGGAAACATTTCTCATTCGTCCGATTTCGCTTTTTGTAAATAGCCCTTCTTATACCGATGCTTAATGCAGATGATTACCTTAATAAAAAAAATTAAACTATGTTATCCGAAAAAACTATTTTAAACGAATTGGAATCACAATCGAACAATTTTATATATAATACTTTTTTATTTATTATTTTATATAGATAACGAAATCGAATTTCTTGCTCTTCTGGAAACGTGCAGGAACTTTTCGCATTCGAATGATTTATTTATTTATTTATTTTTGTGGAAACAGCCCGTCTTACATCGATGTTTTATGAAGAGCGGAAAAAAATTAAACTGTGTAATCTGGAAAAACTATTTAAACGAATTGTAATCGCAATTTTCACTTCAAAGCAAATAAACGTGCTTTCAGTAAGACGTCATTGTCACTTACCGCTCGTAATTTTTTCACTCAAATAATAAACTGAACGAGCTAAAACTAGCAAAAAATCGCTTAAAAATGTGAGAACGGGTGGATTTAAAAATTTTAAAGTAGCGCATGTTGTTTTCTGTATTTTTTACACAGACTCATGAGGATCGTGCAAACGGTGTAAATGTTATTGTGCTTTTTGTGCAAAACATTTTTATCTTATTGGAGTATTGGTGGTAAATGTTTTATCTTGGAGTGGGCCCCCGGCATTGTTAGAGAATCAGGGATCAGCGTCACTATATATAAGGAAAACAGCTAGTCGATGTCTGATTGTGTTGTAAATACGGTGAGATATTGCAAGTGAGTTCGACGTCATTTTGATGTAACACGAGTTGAATATTGATATTTGGTTTAATATCAGCTTATCGGTAGTGGCAATTTAGTTAGCACAATTCGTATTAGAAGTTTTAATAATCTGCATTCCCGTGCGAAGAAGGGGTACTTTCGCTAGTAATTATATAAACTTTTGAATTTAAAAAATATACACAGGGTCATTCGTAACTCTTCAGAAAAGGTGTAGGGGATGGTATCGGGAACCAAGACTGTTCGGAATCACTCGTCAACTGGGGTCGGAAACGTCGTCTTCATGTTCCTCTTCATAATCACTTTGAAAGATGTGTTGAAGTTGTATTGAATTTTTCGGCACTAGTTTGAAAAACATTCTTGCAACCCTCACAGAAAGCACTTGACTCAAACTGATAGTTTACCAATTCTGTTCCATTGCATCGATAAAATTGTCGGCGGACCAATCTCATTGCCTATTGAACTCGATTAAGAAGTTAGGAAAATGCTTCTTCTGTAGTAATTATTAACGGGTACACGAAGACGACGTTTCCGACCCCACATTGCCAGGCTATTCTGAAGTGCAATGGTTCCCTCTACAACACCTCACAATTTTTTTTTTTAATTTCAAGAGTTTCGAATCATCCAGAAAAAAAAACCTATAAAACCTCTTCTAGTGAGGGTGGTAGTTGTTTCAAACAATTACTACCCAGCCTCATTACTGCCCGATTTTGAAAATTTCATTTCAATTTTTAAAAAATTATAAATTTTTCAATTAATTAATTTCAATTTAAAGTTTCATTTCAATTTAAAAAAATGTTTATTCACTGCTATGTATTCATTCTTTTAAAATGGGATGCCTAAATTTTAAATTTTGATTCACACATGTCAATGAAACACCTTAAGTCATCGAAAATGTGAACTCGTATTGACAGACCTATCGCTATTTTAGCCTTTTGCTAAAGCTTGTTTTTATGATTTTAACTTTTTTTTCTTAAGAACTTTTGAACTAAGATTAAACTAACGGTAACTTTTTGAACTAAGTGTTATTAACATGTATATTTGTTTTTCTTCTTTCCTTTTCAGAAGGGGGCGATATCATCCTACGTCTCGCTCTCCTTGGAACGTCGAAGATCACCATGCCCGGAGGAGTGGTCGGTCGATTGAAGGGAGGTCAGCTGGAATTCGAATGGGAGATCACCGACTTCCTGTCGCTGCGGGCAGAGTGTGGTCAGTGGTACGACAGTCCCGAGTATTTCTTCGGCGACACATCCTGGTCCATCCGAGTGTATCCAAATGGATGTTGGTCACCGGGATGGATCTATATGTCCGTCGTCAGAGGAGATTCAGGTCCTCCCGTGACTGCGACCTGTGGTCTGTTTCTGAAGACGACGGACGGAAGGGAAGAAGTGTGGAGTGAAGAAGAGAAGACAAATTCAGGAAGATTTGACTCCGTGTGGTGTTGTTCTCCTCTGACAAGGTCTGAACTGATCCGCCGAAAATCGGAGTTCCAGCCTTCTGGAGTCCTCACACTCATTTGCACCTTGAAGTTCGACGGGGAACGAGAGATCGAAGGTGAGTACGTCACCGCTCATTGGCAGCGCGTTCCCATTCGGCATCTCGATATCAGTTGCACAGTTTTCAAAATACTACTACTCCGTAACTGGCTTCAATCAGTGTGTGTAGGACACATTAGATCAAAGTGCCGCCCGAAAAGGCAAAGGCGAAGGATCCATCGAATCTCCGAGATCGAATTCATACGACATTCAAAATACTCAAACACCTTCATATTTTACGAGTAAACACGCTCTTAAGTGCTACAGATTAAAAGCGTGCCATAATCTATGTGCTGTCTCTCTATTTTTCGTCCTTTTTTTCTTTAAATTGGAGAGTATATCACTATTCATGAATGTACCGTATTTTTCTTCCCTTGTTCCATAAAACACTTCTTCGGAATCGAAATCGATGATAAATTCGCGAAGCATATTCTAACAATATTTCTTCATTGTAATAAACTGTAACATTTGCCGGTTTCCCTTAAATGCAGAAGATATCGCCAAGCTAGGTTCAGTTTTGGGGATTTATTTTTTGAAGCCAAACTGGCCGATAAACCATAAAAACAGTAAACTTGGAAATTTTTAACATTTTAGTCACCCTTCCTCCGCCATCTGTCAACCCTTTTGGAAAATGCTACGAAAACGTGTCGACGTCCAAATGATGTCGACAGAAAATAAGCTGAGTGAACGAAATAACGCTCTAATGCTTAAAAAAGACTAAATTTGCTATGAATTGTTTTGAACTGGAACAAGTTTTTCCCGATTTTATATCTCTTTGAGCTATAATTTCGGAGCGAATTGGGTTCGCTTTTTATTTTCTTGTACGGAGTAAAAGGAAGTATGTGATCCCGAAAAATTTCCGGGGCCAAATTTCGACGAAAAAACCGATTTTGACTACCTCTAAATTTACTTTTAAGAATTTTTTCGATGCATCTCATCGTAAGCTAGCATGCACGTTCCTTTAAATGCGTGTGCAACTCCTCTTGACCAACGGCGGGTCTATTTGGACCAGTTTTTCCATGCCGACTGTACGTGTACCTATGTGTGTAGCTCTCTAATTACACTTTAAAGTACGACTGCCCGTAAAAGTTAAGGTTTGATACTATTTTGAGTACTCCTGTAAAAAATCTATGAATGCTACATACACCATTTTCAATAGGATATTACTTGGACTTGTGTGTAGGAAAAGCATGCATGAATTTCGCAGTTTTCGATGCATAATTGCGGCAATTAGAGCGCTAACGAACGGACAGACACGCAAACCGATATCCTATAACTTTGCTGGAAAGTTTCAACAAGGTGCAGCCATTTTAAATAATTTCTATTTAACAGGAAAGTTGTGAAATGTGACTGGTGATCGTCATACACAAACTCCGTTGAATCATTTATCTACTTTGAATTCTCAAGTAGCACTCAAAGAGTCTCAAGAGCTGCATGCTTTCTTCGGATTTTGATTATTAAACACTTTGAAACTGATATTTTGTGAAAAAATCTTTAAAATTGATCACTTTTCAGCAGTTATAGATTAGTATAATTTTAAAAGTAGGTTTTTACAAATTAGAACTCCCTAGCAAAATCCTCTTTTTACTTTCTGAACATATACCATGTAAGGAAAGTATTGTAATCATGAAAAAATTCGACTTCGAGATTTTGGTGTATTGACACGTTTTGAGGTCTTCTGAATTAATTAATGCTATTTTTACGAGACGTATGTATGTATGTATGTGTGTGTGTATGTGAGTGAACAAGATAGCTCCTAAACGAGGCATTCGATTGAGGTCAAATTGGGTATATATGTTATAAACCACCATCACGACACCTGTATTGATTTGGATTTGCATAGGACTTATTAGTTTTTCTACAGGGCTAGGACAAATAATTCTTTTACATTATGGCCTATGGGGGGTATTCTTGAACGTGCGCTAGCATTAAAACGGTACATTCGATTGAGTTCAAATTAGGTATACATGTTATAAACAATCATCGCAAGACCGGTATTGATTTTGATGTGTATAGGACTTATGGTTTTTCTACAGGGCTACGACAAAGATTTCTTTTACATTATGGCCTATGGGGGAAAATACTTGAAAGTACGTTAGCATTTAAACGGTACATTCGATTGAGCTCAAATTGGGTATATGTGTTATAAACCACCATCGTAAGACCGGTATTAATTTTGATGTGTTTAGGACTGAATAGTTTTTCTACAGGCCTACGACAAAAATTTCTTTACATTATGGCATATGGGGAGAAATTCTTGAAAGTGCGCTAGCGTTTAAACGGCGCATTCCATTGAGCTTCAGTTTCGTATATACGTTTGAATTATTCATCGATTAAAATTTATTTAAATGCTTGGTAATTATCCTAATCGTAAGTGTTCGGAAAGTCGAGTGGAGTCACTCTTGATTTTTTACTTAACGAACATGTACTATGTAAGAAAAGTATTGTAATCATGAAAAAAATTCGACTTCGAGATTTTGGTGTATTGACACGTTTTGAGGTCTTCTGAATCCATTTATGCTACTTTTACGAGATGTATGTATGTATGTATGTATGTGTGTATGTGTATGTATGTGTGTATGTGAGTGAACACGATAGCTCCTAAACGGGAAATTTGATTGAGCTCAAATTTGGTATATAAGTTATAAACAACCGTCGCCAGACCGGTATTGATTTTGGTGTGTATAGGACTTATAGTTTTTCAACAGGGTTAAAACAAAGTTTTTTTTTACATTATGGCCTATGGGGGGGAAATTCTTGAAAGTGCGCTAGCGTTTAAACGGTACATTCGATTGAGCTCAAATGGGGTATATATGTTATAAACCACGTTCGTAATACCGGTATTGATTTTGGTGTGTATAGGACTTATAGTTTTTCTACAAGGCTACGACAAAGGTTTCTTTTATATTATGGCAAATGGAGAGAAATTCTCAAAGTGCGCTAACGTTTAAATGGTGCATTCGATTGAGCTTCAATTTGGTATATATGTTTGAATTATTCATCGATTAAAATTTATTTAAATGCTTGGTAATGAACTTAATCGTAAGTGTTCTGAAAGTCGAGTGGAGTCACTCCAGATATTTTTACTATTTTGCATAAATTAAATGACTGGATAATTTGTAAAAAAATTGAAGTGCTCATCTAAACAAGAACTATGCTTTTAAATTATCTGTCGCGAATGTACAATGTTATTTCTCTACAGAGATATGTCATGGTTGGATTATCAGTCTAAAATAACGGGATAAATCTTGATTTAAAATCTATTATAGAATTCTTAAAATGTCTCACTAATCAGGGTTGTCATTTTGCTGTTGTTTAAAAAATATAATGCCCAGCATGCTCGGAGCATGTAAAAACTATGATCAGACGTAAATCTCTTTTTCGTGTACATGGATTGAAAAAAAATTTGTGTACATTTGATAAAAAAAATTACTTCACATTGAAAAAGATTGTGTGTAAAACACTTTTTTAGTGTTTAAAAAATATAAGCATTCATTTCTCCTCTAAATTTATCATTCAATAAAATATTTTACCCTACGTAAGAAATGGGTCTAACATTCATGTTATCATTTCAATCATGTCTTTTTTGCATACTTACTCATATAAAGACAGTCAGAGTTGCTCAAACACCAGAAAGACA
Organism: Cheiracanthium punctorium; assembly: GCA_038373885.1. NCBI lineage: Eukaryota > Metazoa > Arthropoda > Arachnida > Araneae > Cheiracanthiidae > Cheiracanthium > Cheiracanthium punctorium. The sequence goes on along the minus strand of JAWZYV010016149.1, from coordinate 21,251 downwards.
TGCCCAAGGCGCATGCAAAATGTTTCATGTCGGATATTTGCACAAACTTGTTAAGATTTATTGGAAGAGCCCTCCCCAATTAATCTTACACTAAACTGTTCATCCTCGACTATGCACTATACATAAAAATGCCTGGTGTATGTTCTTTTTAAGGGGCTAATATAAATGTTTTATTCCGACATGTTTTTTCAATAACGTGCTGAAGTGAACATAAAGAGCACTTCAGATTTTGACACGAACCTGCTTTTAAATAAATCAAAATTAGGTATTTTAAACTAACTGTCATAGTCTTAATCAGTTGGTAAGTTAATAAAATTCATATATAATAGGTGAAAACATTCTTCTACTAAGCTCGATAATACAGAAATGCAACACACATAAAATTGATAGAATATAACTGTCAATAATTCCGTATTCCATTATTAAGATTTGCTTCCCGGTTGACTCATTATCTGCTGGTAAATTCCGCGTATGGAAATGCAGAGTTCGCTAAATTGGCACACGGTCAAAATTCAATGTACAATACATTTCTTTTCGAAGTACTTCATGTTCTCTCACGCGCACGAAATTGTAAAAAAACAAGAAAACTCGTTATACTTTTTTGTCCTACTTGAGACACTGCAAGCACAACGCGCAATAATGTCAGCGGGGACGCGTATGCGCTCGTACAAGCACACACATATACACATATTATTGGGGGCACAATTTATGAATATTTTCGTCATGAGGGTACACTGTCAGAAAAAGGTTCGAGATCAGTGTGTAAATCTTTTATGGAAACACATAAAATTTTAAACGTAATTCATGATTTTAAAATTAGAAGGGTGAAAAAAATAAGGTGTCTACTTGCTGTGCAGAAATATTTTCACTGAAAGAAATATTTTAAGCAGAGCGTTTTTTAGTAAAAGAGTTTTTCTTTTTCATAAACATATTTATTATTACTCCATTTTTTTTTCTCATAGCTGATGGAATGGCTAGAAGAGCTCTGAATGACTGCACTAAGACCGCTGAAGCTTTTACTCAAACAGAAGCAGATATTGGTAATTAATTACGTAATACTCTCAGACAGCTTATTTGTATGCGTAGTGTTGTTAAGTAAATAAGCTTCCTAAAAACATCCAATTTACAATGATCCCTTCCGTTTGTTCTTACAGATTTTCCAAGTCAAAAGCTCAGTACTGCAGCCACACCAGACAAGAAATTTGCCCGTGACTACCAGGAGTTGCTCTCGAGTAGGGACGGTTGTGACGTCACCCTCATGGTCAAAGGACAGAAATTTGAAGCACACCGAGCTTTCCTCAGAGCCCGCTCCTCGGTCTTCGCTTCGATGCTCCGTCACGACATGAAAGAGAAAAACACAGGGCAGATAGACATCGTGGACTGCGATCCGGAATATTTTCCCGACTTCCTCCGTTTCCTTTACTGCGGTAGTGTGGACAGCGTCACATCGCAGAACGTGTGCAGTCTGTACCGAGCAGCCGACAAATACGACGTCCAGGACCTTAAATCAGAGTGTTTGGCATTCATGAGCAGTCACCTGGACGTCGAGAACTTTTGCGACATCCTTACTGTAGCCCTGCAGCACGGCGAAAGCGATCTCACCAAGCAGGCCACTCATTTCTATGTCGAGAACGCAAAAAAGATTGTCTTGACTGTCAAATGGCAGGTGTTCTTGGCTGAGAATCCTACGCAGGGCAACGAATTGTTCGTCAAGGCTTTGCAACATTACCAATTAATTAAATAATCAACTTCCATTATCAATGTGCTTATTCAAAGTAATACTACAATTTCAAGGTTTATATATGCATAACAGCTCAGCGAAAGCGAACCCACCAAGCAGGCCACTCATTTCTATGTCGAGAACGCAAAAAAGATTGTCTTGACTGTCAAATGGCAGGTGTTCTTGGCTGAGAATCCTACGCAGGGCAACGAATTGTTCGTCAAGGCTTTGCAACATTACCAATTAATTAAATAATCAACTTCCATTATCAATGTGCTTATTCAAAGTAATACTACAATTTCAAGGTTTATATATGCATAACAGCTCAGCGAAAGCGAACCCACCAAGCAGGCCACTCATTTCTATGTCGAGAACGCAAAAAAGATTGTCTTGACTGTCAAATGGCAGGTGTTCTTGGCTGAGAATCCTACGCAGGACAACGAATTGTTCGTCAAGGCTTTGCAACATTACCAATTAATTAAATAATCAACTTCCATTATCAATGTGCTTATTCAAAGTAATACTACAATTTCAAGGTTTATATATGCATAACAGCTCAGCGAAAGCGAACCCACCAAGCAGGCCACTCATTTCTATGTCGAGAACGCAAAAAAGATTGTCTTGACTGTCAAATGGCAGATGTTCTTGGCTGAGAATCCTACGCAGGGCAACGAATTGTTCGTCAAGGCTTTGCAACATTACCAATTAATTAAATAATCAACTTCCATTATCAATGTGCTTATTCAAAGTAATACTACAATTTCAAGGTTTATATATGCATAACAGCTCAGCGAAAGCGAACCCACCAAGCAGGCCACTCATTTCTATGTCGAGAACGCAAAAAAGATTGTCTTGACTGTCAAATGGCAGGTGTTCTTGGCTGAGAATCCTACGCAGGGCAACGAATTGTTCGTCAAGGCTTTGCAACATTACCAATTAATTAAATAATCAACTTCCATTATCAATGTGCTTATTCAAAGTAATACTACAATTTCAAGGTTTATATATGCATAACAGCTCAGCGAAAGCGAACCCACCAAGCAGGCCACTCATTTCTATGTCGAGAACGCAAAAAAGATTGTCTTGACTGTCAAATGGCAGGTGTTCTTGGCTGAGAATCCTACGCAGGGCAACGAATTGTTCGTCAAGGCTTTGCAACATTACCAATTAATTAAATAATCAACTTCCATTATCAATGTGCTTATTCAAAGTAATACTACAATTTCAAGTTTATATATGCATAACAGCTCAGCGAAAGCGAACCCACCAAGCAGGCCACTCATTTCTATGTCCAGAACGCAAAAAAGATTGTCTTGACTGTCAAGTGGCAGGGGTTCTTGGCTGAGAATCCTACGCAGGGCAACGAATTGTTCGTCAAGGTTTTGGGAGCCGATAAGGATTAATAAGTACAAACAGTATCAATTTCTATGGCAGTGCAAAATAGTGAATCTGACATCATCAAGCAGACTTATTTGTTCAGAACTCTCTGAGGATCGTCGCGAGTGTCAAATGACAGTGTGTTCTATTCGAGCCACTCAAAACTTGTGCTTTTAATTAAAAATAATTGTAAATTTTGAGTAATCGGTCACTGTATTCTAATTAAACTTTAGATACTTTTAAAATTAAAAAGTTACTCAATTCAAGTTTGTAAATTGATTGATAAAATATTTAATTTTATGTTAAAAAATATAGCATGCATTTACTTGTTTTCACACACACACATTTAAATTAATAGAATAGTATTACAGTACATTTTACTATCGAGATTACTTCTCTTTGAATATTATCAGGTAAAAGCTACTTAAAAACGTTTTTTTTTTCCTTTCTTCTACAATATATTTATAAATAACGGGATTTTTATAGCAAATTTATTGTATTTTAATTAAATATAACTGCAAATTTTGAATAATTGGTCTTGGTACTCTAATTAAACTTTAGGATTTCTAGAATAAAATGTTGCTCTGTGCAAATTTGTAAATTCATTGATAAAAGATTATTAATTTTGTGTTAAAGAATTAAGCATGCGTTTACTTGTTTTCATACTCACACGTTTAAATTACATTCAGTAGAATAGCGTACGGCAGTGAATTTTATTACTGTGATTACTTACTTCTCTTCGAACATTATCAGGCAAAAGAGTAAAAGGTATTTAAAATCTCTTCTTTATTTCCTTTTACAGTCTACTTACAAATAACTGGATTTTTTCAGAGCAAATTTGGATATGCACATTCATGCAAACTAATAATTTACAACCATGTGTCTTTAAGCATTTGGATTTACTGCTGCTTTTTTAGAAAGATCTTTATCGATAGTTTTTTTCTTTTCCTTGAATTATTTATTCATATTTCAATGTTTTATTACTGCATTATCATTATTTAATTACAAAGTTCAGCGAATGGTGACGATAGAGCAGATTTGTTTACTGCTAAGTAGAAAAATCTTTCATTGTTCAAGAAATCAAATTAAACCGTACCGTCAGAATGAGCCATTTAAAACTCTTAATCCGCAATTAAAATCCCAGAAAAAGTGGTTGTTTTTACGCATGCGTTTATTTATATTCAACTGATATAAATGATAATTAAGTAAGGAAATTTGCTGTGAGTTGTTTAAATTTAAATGTTATATTTAGAAGGGAAAGAAAGAGGTTCAAAAAATTTTGTAGTCATCATAGGCGTAGCTTACTAGGGACAAACGGGAGTAATTGTCCCCCCAACAAAAATCGAGATAATTCAGATATCACCTATTTGAAAATATTTTCTACAATAGGAAAGATTTTGCAACTCCCCTCCTTCCAGTGTTATGTGCCAATTTAAATCAATGGTATTAAATCAACGCAGCTCGAGGTTGGACTTTAAATTTTCCGACTGCTTCAATGGTTATACGATTTCTGAAACATGTTTCTACTTCTTGCTTTTTTTTTTTTTAAATCAAGCCCAGATGTGTGACTACCAGTCATTCGTCACCGCTAAGGGTGAAGTACTGACCAGTTTATCATGGGGGCACCCTGTAGAGGGCCAGCATTACACCTTTAATGGGAAGGGAAAATTAACACTCAAGTGCAAGGCGGGAATCGAACCCAGATCCAAGGTGTGATAGAATAATTTGCTAGCCACTACATCTCCTGGGCGACTCGATTTTTGAATGCAGTGCTCCTGCAGCTCAACACTGCCCGACTAACACTTTTCTATGCTTCAACATTTTTTACTAATAAGTACTTTGAAAACTCAAAAACTTTGCTCAAAATTAAAAAATAAATACAGAAAAAGTGCATTTCATTTTAAGAAAAGTAAGACATAATGAACGGTACTTATATATATAGGCTATCCCAAAATTTACGCAAGATTTGAATTAAATAGAAAAGAGGTATTTTTTTTTCAGATGTGTTTCTTTTTAATTAGAACATAAAGTACATAGGATAGGGTTATGTCTGGAATAGCACATCGGGCAAATGACCTCCACAGCTTTACTGGCCCATACGCACTCTTTTTGTCGAAAATTTCCAGGACCATTTCGAATAAATGTGTCTCAATGTGTTGATGCAGCGTTGAGTCCTCCGCACGTCCTGCTTCGATGCACAGGTGGATGTAAGCTTGTTGACGTAGACCTTTGCCTTCAAATATCCCCAAAGAAAGATATCCAATGGTGTTAAATATCATGATCGCTCTCATCATTCATTGCCTCACCATAGCACAGTGGTTATGTCACTTAAAATGGTAGATGGCCGAGAAGGTCGCGGGTTCGGGTCCCATCTCGCGGCTGTAGAATCTAACGGTCTGGAATTTTGGTAGGTTTTCTCCAGATGTAACATGAATACGCGTTAGAAACCTTTAGAAATTCCTCCTACCAAGGCATCCCCCAACCTTGTCAGATCACCCTAGTGTAGGGTTGCCATAATCACACACAACAAGAACAACTCATAATTCATTATCAAAATCATCATGAATCAAACTTTCATTATTTTTGAAATGTTGATCAACAATGAAAACGCGTTGCTCTTTCGTATAGTGGTGCAGTTTTGCTATCCCTGAACTCTAAGCTTTTTTGTTCTATGTTGGTTGCCAACATTAAATTAATTTTCTATTTATTTCAAATCTTGTGTCCAAATTTTGGGACACCCCATACATATTCACTTACAGAATACTGTGCGATTTATACATTGCCATAATTTAATGCAAATTAAACAATGTAAAAAAACGTATTTACATTCAAGGAATCACAGTTAAAAGGAAAACTGGATAAAACTTGCAAGCTTTCAATAATATATTTTATGTGTTTAATTTATCTAGCAGAAAGTATAAGTATGAACAGAAAAAAAAACATACCAAATAAAAGAATTCAGACATCTGTTTTGGGTCTAATTAGGGAATTCTTTGTGTGCTGATGGACAAAAGCAGGCAGCAAAATAAGAGGTTCAGAAAAAAAAAAATTATTTTTCATGATTAGACACTGGCAGTAGGGCCCCTTTCCTATATATACCTATATTACCTATTTATTAAGGTCAAGATTATTGAATTTTTACAAATTTAACATCGACTTTACGCATAATCTTATCGAAAAGTAACAGCAATCATGATGCATCTCATTTCTAATAACCAATTAAAAGTAGCTGCATACTCGTCCCAAATATTCAACGATTGCACAATTTGAACAAAAGTCATAGGTTGCACGTTCAAAGTTGCTCGGCTCCACGCCCAATTTCCCTCTGGTGTTGATGACCCAGCGATCCCAAGCGTCCATTCAGGAGCAGGAGCCGAGATAAGATCGGCCGATGAGATGAAGAACCTTGCATGGCTTCCGCTGCGCTTGCTCCCGAATTGATGGTCGGCATTTCAGGAACCCATGACTCTTTCCTACTAGGGTTGTAAGCTGCATTACACACCGAAATAATTTTTAATAGAATTTTTTTAATGTATCTCTTTTTTTGTGAGAATATATATTTTACGAAACTTTTAGATATATCGAATTTTTCTTGTGTCCTTTCAACTTTGAATTACTTAAGATTGACTGTATTTTGATTTGTTCTTTAAACCAAGTATTTAACGGTATTTTGAGTATATTGCTAGCACTTTTAGTTTTTCTAATAGGTTAAGCATGGGTTCAATAGTGGGTTAAACTCCCTAACAATGCAACAGATTTTTAACAGATTAGGTTAAAGGGGGGGGGTCATGGCCCCCACATCGATTACGGGCCCTGAACCCAGTATCAGAGACGTCTTCCCCCCTCCATTTTACTATCGCATGCTACATTACCATTGCAATTGCATGATTATATCTTATCTTTTTAGAATGTAATTTAACCTGAAAATAGAGGGTATAATTGAAGAGCTGAGTGAATGAATATGTTAAGTGACATTTTTACAGGTAAAATAGAGATTTCGGGGTGAAAGAAAATGTTTTACTGCTGAATTGTTCCTGGTTCTGCATATATTACCATAAGGCAGTTTTCAGTGCATGAACAGAAAATAAATGAGTTGATGAAATACGACACTCTATTAATTTTACAGTTGACTATCTAAAAATTTCTAAATTGTGCCTTAACATGTTCCTCCACTCAGCTTTTCAATTATAATAATCAATTTGCAAGTCTTAAACTATATAACACTATTTTATTTAAAAACGACCACAGCAAGTATATTATTTAACACACTAAGATTAAAATAAAAAGAGTCATTAAATACGAAATCGATTAACTGTTCAGAAGCCAGTCTCTTGTGTGATTTCTTTTACATCTTTTTGGTCTGAAAGTGACTAAGCAGAGCACGAGGTTGGCCTTCTGGGCTGCTGTAGGCTCTGATATATATATATATATATATATACACTCTCGAGATATATATACACTCTGAGATATATATATCAATATCATAAAGCCAAAGAGGATCCAGGGAGGGGCTCGCGCCCCCTCTAAGAAAATTATATTTACACTATAGATAAATGGGGCTTTCACCAGTATTAAGTGGGCTTTACACGAGATAAAGTGAGTATTCACGATTACTCCCCCCCCCTTCCGGAAAAGTTACTTGATCCGCCCTTGCATAAGGCTGAACTAAACTTCTTGTAACTCTTCATTTTCAGGGCACTTCAAAAATGTAGTAATAGTCTGACGACATTTATCTACTTTTTATAATTTGTCTTTTTGGAACCTTTAAAGCTCCAGATTCAACCAAATCTTATTTAATATTTATGATAAAATGCTTATTATAAATACATATTTGAAATTTTAAGCTACAATTAGCTGTAGAATCTTGTAAAATTTTACTAGATGAAAAAAATGAAAATATTTTTTTTCTAGTCTGTATTATGCCATTATAATTAAACAGTTAAAGTATGCAGGGCTGCGTCCGCCCCCCTCCAAGACTCGGCCCTGGACCTAAGGGTCCACTCATCCCCACCGTAGTGATTCACTCGACCCCCTCTTTGTTTTGGAGATTCGAATACATTCGCTGAAAACGACCAACAAATAATCTCAATAAATATAGCCAGATCTGGGAAAACAATTAGAATATTGCAACCCTTCTAATATCGCCAAATCTGAGACTTGCGCTTTCAGCTCTTTACGCTGGGAAAGAGGTGTCTGTCTCCTTCTTTTATTTACTTTTTATTTTTTACACCTGCCAGAAGTTTCCTAAGACAAGCACGATGAAGTACAATCTAAATAGCGTTTTTAAATAAATGAGTCTGAACAAAATATCTGCGTAATTTCTATTTTTGACTATTACATGAAAATACTGTGCCATGGCTTTATTAATTTTATGGGTGAGAAAATAAGTGCAGGAGCCCTACAGCTTTCCTTAGGGGGTGGCCAGAGACGTACCCGGAAAAAAAAGCCGTATCAAGTAGCCAAATAAACTTCCTAACCTAGAACTGAAAACTGCACATCAGTAAGCGGAGAAAAAACACAGATTTTGTATTTTAGTGTGTAGCTTTCTCTTTCAAATTTACAGCAAGGCTAAGCTAGACTGCAGCTTTTACATTATGAGGGAAAGCAGTAGCGTAGCCAGAATTTTATTTCGGAGGGGGGGCTGGGTTGTAAGCTAATGTTCAATTATAAGCTAAATATCAAATGAAATAACGAAATTTTATGCTAACACTACGAAATATTTACTGGCCCATTACCTCTAAAAAGTGCTGGCCCGGTACATTTTAAACAGTACCACGCCGTTAACTATGCTGCGCATGTTTTAGACACATGGGCGCGACAGGCATTTCGCCATTACTGGCAATGTACTGGCGCATATGCATTTTTCAGGCATTGGTATTCCAGTGACTTTAAAATGACGGCAATGTACTGTGCTCCCGGCATACGGCACTTTGCCAACACGGCGGTTACCCGGCCGTCATTTTGCGGGCAGAAGTGTGTTTGCTGGGTATTAGGCTACTTCAAACGTCTCAGAAGTGATGTCGTCGACCTTGGCGAGTTTTGCCGAAATGTCGCCAAATTTGGCGCCAAAAATTATTTCGTATTTTGCATAACTCTAAAATTTTAACCCGTAGAATTTTGTACTTTTGTATTTAGAACTATTGTAACACCTAACTGTTTTCATTTTATTTTTTATTTTATTTTTTTTTTTTTTTGCAATCGACTGGGTAATTTATTTACACGGTCAGCCAAATGACTTTAAATAAGTTAAGGGGTATGGATGCATTCTATTAATTGAAAGCCTGTGGTGAATTAATACTTTGGTTATCTCCTAAATCTCGCAAACTACCTCAAGTTTCTCGGCTTTTGGTGAAATATCGCCAATTGAAGTGTCAGAAGGAAATCTTTCAAATTGAACTCAGCTTGGCGATATCGAAGTATTTGGCTAGAAATCGCTAAACCGCAGTATTACTGCAGTATTTTATATCTTTCAAACAAAATAATAGATGTAGTACGCCGAATATAATTAAATGTGCGCCGAATATTATTATGAAATAATAATTCAATAACAGATGAAGTGCGCCGAAAATAATTGATTAAATAGACGTGGAAGGAATCATGTGTTGTCCATACCAAATTTTTTTAAACATGTATATCTCCAACCCATCTAATAAAAGAAAAGAATAAATTTGTTGTCTAGGAAATGTAACTTGTGGTTTATAATCGACCGAGGTCCGAAATTCGTCTCGGGGGCATGCTACGATCACGATGACTCTGGGACTTATATAAGCTGGGAGGCGGACTGTCAAGTTGTTCCAGGTTTTCTGCCATCCGATATGCAAATACGTTCCAATTTCTAGTGGAAGTCCTCCCTTAATGCATTTATTAACATCTTGACCAAAAAAAGGCTGAAAATGGATCAAAAGTAATCCTCATATTTTGTGCTGCCCTTTCTCCAATTATAAAGCACGTTCCAATACAACATTATTTCTGAGCCAAAACTGGCATTGTATTGTTCTTAAATCCAGCGAGATTTCAGTTTAGTTCCTAGGGCTTACATTTTTAGGGTTTCTGACGCATATCCAAGTTACATCTTGAGAAAATACAGCCCAAAACTCCAGACTGTTATATGGACAGCTATGGAGCAGGCCAAAACCCGGGACCTTTACATTTTACAAATAATCCTTAAAAAAACTGTAAATCACTATAAGCTTAATTTTGCGAGACCCTTTAAAAGAACTTTAAAGTTTGAACTTATAAATGATTGACACACTATTTTCGATAGACAGTATCTTCTAATCCTCAATAACGTATATCACTTTTGTTTCGTTCGAAATACCGGAATGTCCCTAAATGACGCTTTAAAAAACGACTGGTTTTATAGGTTAATCTTTTGATATTCTTTTGAGTACTCCTGTAAAAATTCTATCAATGCTACATAAACCATTTTCGGAAGGATAGTACTTGGATTTATATATAGGAAAAACGTGTATGAACTTACTTAGAAGTTATCGATGCATATTTGCGGCATTTAGAGGACAAACGAACGGACAGACGGAAAAACCGAAATCCTATAACTTTTAAACTTGTTGAAAAGTTTTAAAAACTGGAACCATTTTAAATAGTGTTTTTTTTTTTTTTTTTTTTTTTTAAGCGCTAATGTTCGTTCAAACTCAGATTTTTGGTCTACGTGATCTTGCAAGCAGGTTTTGTAGATATGAACTGTCACGGTGAAGATCTTTTCAAATGTGTTTGCGAGATAGCGTGGATTGGAGGGGGAGAGCGTTGATAAAATGTTAAAAGTCACACAAGGTTTGCAATTTTTTATAATGGAACGCTATGTTTGGTGCCAAAACTCGGCAATTTATAATAAAGGCGGAGTATAGTTAGAAAATGAATGGCGAAGATTGTAAAACAGTTTTAGTAGGCGATTTTAATATGGATTTGAATTCCAAAGATGCGTTTTATAGAACAAGATAGACAAAGACGGTACACTCGTAGATTACCATACATTTCCAAATGGAATTTATAAATGCCAAATACAGTTTCACTATGCATGGCGAAAATTGTAAAACAGGTTTGGTAGGCGATTTAAAATAGATTTCAATTCCAAAGAAGTGTTTTGGGGAAGAAGGAAGGAAAACAAGGCACACTCATGGATTATGACGCACATTCCAAACAGTATCCCTAGTAGCACAACTAGTTCAAAAAACTTTTAAATTACGTTGGAAACACGTTTTTTGACGCTAAAAAACGTGTTTTAAACGTTTTTTGGACTGATTGTGCTACTAGGGTATTTAAAATGGTAGAGAATAGTTGAAATATGTCTGCGAAGGTCGTAAAACAGTTTTAGTAGGTGATTTTAAGATAGATTTCGATAGATTTCGATAGATTCATGAGTATAATTATAAATAATTAAATTCAATACCTGTAAAAGTAGTATAAGATGTATTTTGAGTAACAAGAGAGTTGATTCCTATTTTAAGGTCCCCTCTTACGCCAACCTAAAAAATCGCCGCACTTTGGCAAATTTTGCAGTCATGAGTCTGTAGGAGTTAAGCACAAGTTTCAACACTCCCAAAAGAACTAGATGAAAACTAAAGTGAAAAATTAGCGATAAACGCACCAGTTAAGGAATTTGAAGACACTTAATTATTAAAAATACACTAATTGGCAACCGAAGGGAAATAAAAGGAATGGAATGCTGTATTTACATGTTGCTCCAAATCGTCATTTTAAATCTAAATTACGGTTGCCGCACATAAATACAAAATATGTCTGCATATGTTTAACTAGTGCTGGCCCGTTCTTCACACGGAAGGAAACGAAAATTTTCCTTACATGTCGAATTAATTCCAGTTATGTGGAATCTAAAAAAAGCAAAAATTTTAAAATCAGAAGGGTGAAAAAAAATAAGGTCTTTAGTGTGCAGTAATGTTTTCACTGAAAGATATATTACATGCTGAATGTTTTTTTTGAAAAAAATATTCCTATTTTTCATCCATATATTAATTATCATTCCATATTTTTTTTCTCGTAGCTGATCGAATGACTATAAATGCATTGAAAGACTGTACTGCCACCACTGAAGCTTTTACTCAAACAGAAGTAGATATTGGTAATTAATTACATAATGTACTTTTAGATAGCTATATTTGTGTGCGTGGTGTTGTTAAATGAACAAGATTCTTAGGGACAGCAAATTTACAATGATTCCTTCCATTTGTTCTTTCAGATTTTCCAAGTCAAAAGCTTTGCTCTACAGCCACACCAGACAGGAAATTTGCCCGTGGCTACCAGGAGTTGCTCTCGAGTAGGGGCGGTTGTGACGTCAACCTCAGGGTCAAAGGACAGATTTTTCAAGCACTGGCGTAGCCAAGATTTTGTTTCGGGAGGGGCGCAGGGAGTTTTGACCAACTGAATAAATATTTAATTGATATTCTAATTATTAATCGTAATTATAAATATTTTAATTATTAATTAATCTTACATTTTAAAACAAGATTATAATTATCCATTTTTGATTAGAAATAATATTCTATTGATTATAATTAAATTAAGATTCCAATTATTAATTCTAATTAGAATATTATTTAATTTTTAATTTCACAAAAAATATCCGTAAATATATGTTTAAAGATGCTATTCAGTATTAATTTGGCAAGTTAATTAATAATTATCTCTGTATGTAGATGCCTATGTACTAGCGGCGGCTCCTCCATTTGAGTACATGAGCACGTGAGCTTCCAAAGAAAAAACTAAAGAATAAACACATTAACAAATAAAATTAAAACAAATATTAAGGAGAGTTCTAGATTTTTGTGAATTTAAAACGTGAGTTTTACTCTCTCCCCCCCTTCCCCCCACTATTATTAAATACGCTTATTATAGCTGACTCACGGTAGTGTAGGTTCATACAGCTACAGGTCTGCGTCAGGACAAGGGCTCTACAACCATGGTGTCGTAGAATATCAGTGACGGATATTTCTCGCTCACGGATAGTCAGATACTTCGGATAAATAGCCGCGACTCTCCTTTTGGTGCTACCACGATGAGTGTAGAATAAAACAAGCGAGTATTTTTGTGCTTGCCAGAGGTCTATCCGACACTCAGAGCGATCAACCAATCAAAACACTAGGCTTCCCCCCCTTTTTTCTTAAACGAAGGCATTGCCTTCAGAATTTTCGAAGACATCCATCACGAGTGGAAGCCCGTTTTTGACAGACAAAAAATGCTAGGGAGAGGGGTCCTTTTGTGAAAGTACTTGAGTGTCCACGAACCACACAATAAATACCTATCCATCTCGTACTTCCCGATACCGGATTGCAAGTTTTCGCCTTCATACAACGTGTCGGGAGAAAATAGCATTATTTCCGATAGTCAATACGACAGTAAAACAACCACGATAGGATCATGGTAGGAGATATCGGATATTTCTCGGATTGTAACGTCATGAGAAGAGAAGGCTCGATATATTCGCTACCGAAAGCTCTCCGATACTATGGTGGTAGAGCCCCAGGAACGGCAAAAGGACGGCTGCGTAGCCGTAGCCCAGGAACGCGACGGCGAGCTTCCAGGAGGTAGTCAGGAGGTATTCCCCGACTTTCATCGGCTTCATGTCGAAATTCTGACGGACGAAGGTGCAGTAAGTGGCTAAGACGAATTTCTGAAAGAGATATCTTTTTCGGAAGACCATGCAGAATATTCAGGGCATTAACAGGAAGCACAGCATGACAGAGATCCACACTTCATAAGAAAATGGCAGAAGAAAAGCAGTGAGATCAGGCGCAAGCAGTAAGTCGGCTTCTGAGTGGAGAAGCCGATGATCGATTTGTAGTAAGTGTAGCTGAAGCCTGCAACTTGAAGCCTTGGTATTGTAAGGGATAGAAGACTGACCACCAAGTCGGTTTCGTTCCGTTGGATCAAGCTCACGGATCCTGCCCAGTTTCCTCTGTTTAGAAGTCGTGCTATCTCACCGTCACTGGGTGTTACCAATTGCTACGAAAATCCAAGTGTTTTAGAGAGTATTTGTGCAAATTTTAGGTCTATGTCTTTGAAAACTACTCTCTCCTTCGGGACGCCGTCTACTGTCACGACAGTTTTCCTTGTGCCAACAGGTAAAATCTTTCGAAATAAGTTTTACGGTAAATGGTGAGTCATAATGACACAACAGCATACTAGGCTGATGCATACATAATATTTCGTTTCATCTTATTTTGTCTTTTTATAAATCATTGTTATGCCTATGCAGAAAAGACGTATTAAATTTCCGTAAACTAAGGAAGCGCGTAACAAAAATTATGTAGGAATGACGTAAAACACGCTTTCCGATAGAGAAGAAGGTATTGTTTGACCTAACACATAACCGGTTTATGGTTAGCAAACATGGTTTTGTTTGTCGTAATATATAAAGGATTCTGCACCTATAAGAGGGGACGTCGATATCATTTAACAGTTTAATAACACCACTTTAATTACAGTTACTATATTGCTGTATATTGCACATTATATTTTTCTGATAATTACCACGACACTTCAGAGAAAGGTACTGAATTATTCCAAAAGATTATGAAAACTCTTTTTTAACGATTATCGTGTTAGACACTTAAAGTAAGAAATACAGTAACGCTTCCTGTAAGTTGTGAAAAGTAATTATTTCTCATAATTACCAAGACAGGATTTTCGAATTTAAATTCTAGTATTATTTCATAGGAAAAAGAAAAGCACTTTCACGAGTACTGTTACAGACAATTCAGAGAATACTCTATTCAGAGCATGCTATTAGAAGGTTTAAAGGTGTATTAATAAAGAAAACTGAAAAGTCTCACCTTCTCACGATTGCCAGAACAAATATCTCAGTGATGTCGTAACTATTTTACAGTAAGACAATAAACAGTCTTTCTTCACAATTACCAGTGCTTTGAAAAGAAGGCAGAGACTTACAGTTCACTTTTAAAGCCATCCATCATACCTTCTTAATTAATACAACTAGAAAATAAGGCCTCTGAAATCAGGATTTATACGAAAGATCAGGTCTTGCACCACAGGGTGAGGTAGAATTTACCGGAATCGTCTAACTCAACTCAAGTGAATAATTTTTTACGATCATTATTTTCTTTCTACAGTCACTTTGATTTTTTTTTGCAGAATGTGTAAAAACAAATGTAATTAGCTTCAAAATAATAGAATAAACATTTTAAAACGTGATTTTTAGTTTCTTAAATCCATGAAATAAAATTATCAAGGGTACTGTCTAAAGTATCTTTTCATAAAGTTGAGAATGAATGTACATTTACTCTATTAATTTTGTACATACGCTACTGCTTGATCTGCTTAAATTTCCTACAGATATAAATTTTGGATGGATACAGACTACACCAGGAAAACATATAAAAGATTAAACCAACCAAAACTTCCTTAAAAATTAGTCGAGATTGTGAAATACTCGAAGTGAGTTTGTAGAGAATGTAATTCAATTTATTCCCATGAACGCACAAACAAATTTTCATAAGAATTTTAAAAAGCCAAAATGCATTTATACACAATGTAAAAATATCCATAGTGGTCCAGCACGCAACAAATCATGACTTCCAGCTAAAAATGTTGATTCCGTTGACAATTTACACTGAGTTACGGAATGAGCATATTTATATCCTTATAATTGTGAAAAACCACCCTAAAAGGGCTTAACTCGGTAAAAACACATCGAAATCCTGTTTCAAAGAGACTGTGTTTTCTTCTGCACTGCAAGAAAGCATGTCTTCAAAAAGCACAAGTAATAATGCAGAGTTCAGATAAAACATCCGAAACTGTACATATTCATAATTTATTATTACTTTTTACGAGTCAAGTGTACTAGAACTTTCTAATATACGCATTAACTTAATAAATGATTCAAGAGTCAATCAATATTTCTGTTTTCCTATTTACATGAATATAAAGGCTAGCGTTCCGTCCAACCACGACTTTGCTATATATATCAGCAAAACTTCGCTCTGACTTAAAAAAGAACATGTGTTATTGTTTGAAACTAATGCTGTATATAACCTAAAAGCAAGAGCAATTTACGGTTGAGGAAATCTGTAAGCATTTTTAAAGTAAAGTGTTGTTTGGTCTATTAAATGTATTTTATGCGTACTACAATTAATATTTGCCTCCTCAAAGGTATATTTAGAAGGTAAGTACAAACATGTTGCCAGTTTTTAGAGCTGGTGGAAATAAATTAAATCAATGGAACATCAAGTGCTGCTTGAAGGCATTAATAATTGCCAATACTGTTTTCTTTCTTAGCTTCCTTTAATTTTCAGTTTCTAGATTGCGTGACATTGTAGCGTGTTTTTGTAGAAGAGGTAAAATATAAGTTGAATCTAGTAGAAACAATCACATGAATAATTATGCATGAACAATAATGACCTTACTGTGTTTTTAACGGACTTGAAACACGAGGGGGTTATCAATTCATCGGAATCTTTTTCTTCTTTTTTTGTGTGTTAGAGATGAGAAGGGCTCAGTCCGAGCTCTGGACCCGGGCTTTGAAATTCCAGATTGCATTCAGTCTTATGAAAAATTTCTCCTTTATTGAAGATATTCCTTGTAAACAGATTTTAAAAAGGGATTCGTGGAAGAAATAAACTAATTATTGTTATTTGATATAGCTAGATATAAAGAACAAACGCATTAAGAGTTTACTATTATATTTTTCTTTAATTTGCACAAACGGCAAAATTTATGCTATTCTATCAATAAAGTAATTGACTTTTATTTATCTATTAGCTTAAATTTCGGGGTCAGGCTCCGACTTAAATAATATCGCTCGGGCAGGCTCGAATTATAAGTCCTCAGGCTCGGGCTTTAAAAAATGAGCCGGAACTCATCTCTAGTGTGTATTAGGGATGACTTTTACTAAAAGGACCGATTTTGACGATTGCTTTAACTTTTAATTAAATATTTACTAGGACAAAGCGTATTTTAGGGTTGTTTAGGGTTGTAGGGTACAACAACCGACGACAACGACAGCAATGGGAGAGTTTGAAATGCAAGATTGAAAAGTTGCTATCAGAGTTCACAAGATTGCACTTGTGATTATACGAAGGACCTTGTTCTGAGTTCTCTCGAAGATATCCAGCTCATTTTGAGGGGAAAAAAAACTCTAATTTATTTCCCTAATTTGTGATAATGTGTTCAGTGATCAATAGATTTCTGACATCAGGTGTTAAAAAGTAATCAGATCTTTTAAAAGAAAAATGCACCGAAAAGTGAAATGATCTGTCGTCTTGTGGAAATTATGTGGAAATGAAATTTTTTATTCTTTCCAAAATTAAGATAAGAAAAGATAACAGTACTTATTGTTTCTTGCGACTGATAGTTAAGGTAAAATTGTCAAATTTGAGTGACTTAATGGATTAGCTTAAGTGTGATAAACATTCTTTTAAAAAATCTGAAGTCTTTCCTCATTTTATCCACACATTGGAATGTAGTCACTGAAAATAATTGTGGCTATTATACGATTTAATTATCAGTACGAAACTATGTAAACGACACGCCTAGAAATAAAAGAATATTTTCAATAATAAAAAGATGAAAATTAAGACACAAATGCTTAAAAACAGGGATTTATTAGCCGGAAAAAGATATCTATACATTTTATAATAATAAGTTTCTTCATCTTTTCCCTCAAATTTACTTCTTTTCTTTGGTTAGAAAGCTAAGACTATACATTTTGCAGAAAGTTCTTTTTCGCTTTTTTTTCTGTTCATTTTTTTGTTAAAATATGTAAAAAAACTGCATTGTACATTTTTTCTTTGTTTACCATTTTTCATCCTATTTGTTTCTTCTTTTCAAGGAAATATAAATTTTTATTTTAAAATAATTTCTGCTCATGACATCTTTAAACCCGTTATATTTGCATCTTCGATGGTGATAAACGTAAAAACTGTCTTATTTTCCACACAGTTGCTTAAATAAATTTTTATAAAATATATAGTAATTAAATTAAAAAATTAATAACACTTAATGAATTAATTTTTTTAGTTTCGAAAAAATGCCTCCATGCGTTTTAATTTTAAACTTTTTTTTTAGTAATTTTGTTTTATAAATAGCATAAATATCTATTTAAAAAAAGTCTGTGTATCCGGTTTTTGATTTCGACAGAGTAGTCATTTTTTTAGAAATATTTTCATAGGATTATACCAAACCTTTCCTCGAAATTTTTCAGTTTTTCGTAAATAAAAGTGAAATTTCATAATCGAAACTTTTGACCCTATTTAAAAAGGATACACATATTTATTGAAATATATGAGAAGAATGTTTGGTAGTTAAATTTTGTACAATTCTCGATCAAAATTAAGTCGCCATGGAAGAGCCATTTTTTGAAAGACCAAGAAAAATCACAAAAACTCGATTTTGGGATTAAAATACAATATTAAAGTGTAATTTTCCCCATTTACCTTTACTACCGTCTTCTTCTGAATAAATTTTATTTATGAGTTCTACCGCCTAATAAATCATATTTTAAAAATAATTTCATTCGAAATATTAGCTTAATTTTTGTAAAACGTTCAATAAAAATTGTGACGTGTTTATTTACGCGTTTGTTTGCATTTTGGAGACCTATTTAACTGTCCCCTTTTCAATTTTTTCAAACCCTAATATCTTTTAAAAAATTGCCGTAGTACCATACGTCGTTTTTTCCTCCATGGTTCATGCTTTCAACTGCTAGATTATTTTAGTATGTTAAAAAGAAAAAAACACATTTGTCGGGGCCAATTTTGATGATTTGGGTGTCCTACCATCCCCTTAAGCGACTTATTTTATTAACTAGCTGTAGTACCCGTCCTCGACGGGTTAGTGAATGAAAATTTCCAAAAAGCAAGAACTTTCGTCAGCATTGTAGGAGTACACAGAATGGATGTAGTATGTTGCCAAAGTAAAGAAAGCGAAGTTATAATTTTCATGTATTGTTAAAATATTACAGGTTAGAGAGTAACTAAGTAATATCATTTCATTCGCTTTAGTCGTAATTATGTGATGCGCGAACGAATATTTACGCATATTGAAATAATTTTCGCAAAATCTCAAAATTTAATCAACATTTTTGAAAAATTTGAAGCCTAGAATTTAAGTTGAGTGACAACCTATCATGTCACCCAAATTCGTTTCATTCCCTGCAGTCTTTATTTCGTGATGCTGGAACAAATTTTCAGCATTTTAAAACGATTTTCGAAAAATCTCAAAATGTAAGCAAAATATATAAATTAAGATTAGCAACTACCTATCATATCACTCAATTTCGTATCATTCGTATTAGTCGTTATTACGTGATGTTTGAAGAAATATAAACGTATTTTGAGAGAATTTTCACAAAATCTCAAAATCTAATAAAAATGTTTAAAAAATTGGACTCCTATAGTTTATGTTGAGCAACCATCTATCGTGTGACCAAATTTCATATCATTCGCTTTAGTCGTTATTACGTAATACGGGAACAAAGATTCACTCAGTTTTAAACGATTTTCACAAAATCTCGAAATCTGATGGATTTTTTTTAATTAGATGCTTATAGTTTAAGGTGAGTGACCACCTATCATTTCACCAAATATCATTTTTTCACCTTTGCAGTTATTACGTGATGTGCGAACACAAATTTACGCAGTTTGAAATGATTTTCGCAAAATCTCAAAATCTAATCAAGATTTTTTTTTAATTCGACGCCTATGTTTTAAGTTGAGTGACCACCTATCATGACACCCAATTTCATATCATTCGCTTCAGTCGTTTTTACGTGATGCTTGAACACAAATTTACGCAGTTTGAAAGGATTTTCGCAAAATCTCAAAATCCAATCAAGATTTTTTAAAATTCGACGCCTATGTTTTAAGTTGAGTGACCACCTATCATGTCACTCAATTTCATATCATTCGCTTCAGTCGTTTTTACGTGATGCTTGAACACAAATTTACGCAGTTTGAAAGGATTTTCGCAAAATCTCAAAATCCAATCAAGATTTTTTAAAAATTCGACGCCTATGTTTTAAGTTGAGTGACCACCTATCATGACACCCAATTTCATATCATTCGCTTCAGTCGTTTTTACGTGATGCTTGAACACAAATTTACGCAGTTTGAAAGGATTTTCGCAAAATCTCAAAATCCAATCAAGATTTTTTAAAAATTGGACGCCTATGTTTTAAGTTGAGTGACCACCTATCATGACACCCAATTTCATATCATTCGCTTCAGTCGTTTTTGCGTGATGCTTGAACACAAATTTACGCAGTTTGAAACGATTTTCGCAAAATCTGAAAATCTAATCAAGTTTTTTTTAAAATTCGACGCCTATGTTTTAAGTTGAGTGACCACCTATCATGACACCAATTTCATATCATTCGCTTCAGTCGTTTTTACGTGATGCTTAAACAAAAAAAGCGTCACGGACAGAATGACAGAACTGACAGACAGACAAACTTTTTTTTGAGGGTCGCATCGGATTCCCCGGGTGCTTGAAACGGATAGATTATCCGTTAAATTTTTGAATTCCAAGAAATGTACATGACCAAATGTCTAATTTTAATTTATATTGATATCACTTCCCGTCCACAACACCATACACGTAATGCATAGAGTCCAATTCGTAGCTTTTAAACAGATTCATCCATCTCCAGCAGCACTTCGTGCGGTCTAGGCTGAGCGTCCTAGGCTGAAATGATCACGCTTCCACAAGCCTGCGCCCTCTAGCGGTCTTCGTTTGCATTTCCGGACACAATTTCCTCTGTAAATCTTGTTTGTCATGGTTTGATGGACCAATATAATAAGTTTGTCAACGACCTTTTGAGACACCCTGTATAAGTCAATAAGTTGCCCAGGGAATCATGTGAACTTTCCTTGTATTTTCTCATGGAATTTAGAAAAGCCGTATAAACCTTCCACCAGAGAGCCTTACCTCGTTGTACGAAAAAACTTTTACAAATCTTTCACTTGTGTTTACATCGAAATTAGATTAGATCGCATATATAGAGTCGCTACGTTATTCAAAAAAAAAATATTCCCCAAGGATGTAATACAAATATCTATGATCTCGCATTTTGTAGTTTTTACGCCTTAAACTTACAATAATATTATTTTGATTTTAAGCAGAATAAATGTCAAGTATTTTCTTTCTCCGTATTGTGTGATGAACA